>JAOBRD020736388.1:0-12683 GCA_027575215.2 Hydrozoanthus sils
GAAGAAGAAGAAGAAGAAGAAGAAGAAGAAGAAGAAGAAGAAGAAGAAGAAGAAGAAGAAGAAGAAGAAGAAAAATAAGAATAAAAATAAGAATAAGAATAAGAATAAAAATAAGAATAAGAATAAGAATAAAAATAAGAATAAGAATAAGAATAAGAATAAAAATAAGAATAAGAATAATAGTGATACACTAGTTGCCTACACAAGAGTTTCATTTATTCATGACAATCAACTTTCTTTTCAAAAAAAAACTAATCCTTTTTTCTAAAGAGTTCATGGTCTGTCCAAAAACTTTGAGAATTAATAAAAAATATTTTGCTTGGAAGTTCACAGTACCCTGTAGAAGTCAGCTGACTCTTCCAAAAATGGCCTTTCAAAATCCTCCTCATAAACACTTCTGGAGTCAATTCCAAGAATCATCAGCATTTGACAAGCATTTCTAATTGACATTCTGTTAACAGAAGTAAAAAACATGTGTGAACAAAGAAGTCAGAAATAAAGCATTACTAACACCAAGTTTAGTCCAAATTCATGAGCAGAATATTAAACAAAAATCAATCAGTCCCCTGCCAATAAAAAAATAAGAATTTAATACCTGTCAACAACTTCTCCTTTTCTTTCTCTTCTCACCAAAGTTAATAGTGTTTGACAAAGATGATCTCTTATGTTACCATGTCGAACGACCTGCAGATTCCAAACCACCCAAAAAGTTATTCATTGACAAGTAGAATATTAAGCAATAGCCAAAATCAAAATGGAATCATGGTAGAAATATGAATACTTATAAGTGGGGAGTTAGAAAACGTTGAAATCATTTTATATGAGAAGCATAATGTAAGGTAGAGAATTCAAGTTGCCAGAGTATAACATTTGAAATGAATTATTACCAAAAAAACTAATTTAATGTAATACAACTTACCAAATCTCTGAACAAGATGAGTCCCAGATTATAAACATTGTCTACACCATTTTGCTGTACATAAACACGGTCCTGCAACATAAAATTATTGAATTTTTTTTGGTAAACAGAACTGATTAATATTACATATCTAGTTTCAGGGTGACTTGTTTTATTGGCCTTTTTATCTGAAAGAAAATATTCAAACTGCACATAAGTTAATCAAACTTGCAACAGAAAATGGTAGCAAATATTAAACAACCAAGTTTTGGGTATTAAGGCCTCCACAGACTAGATGATTAGTTGTGGACCACACAACCATTTGCTGTCAACAACTAAACGTGGTTGATGAAAAAAAAACAAACTATAGTCTGTGGGAGGGGTTGTCAACAACTAAATGCAAAAATTTTATGTTGTTGACAACTAGAAATTTCTCTTCTGCAAAAGCGAACAATTACACTGTGAGTCAGTGTAAATAAACTTAATAAACAACAATAAACAACAAACAAGTATATTATCAGATCTTTAGAAAAAGTAACCTCTTGGGTCTTTTACACTTCCCTTTATGCCATCAATATGTCAGTCATGAGACAAAATAACAGAGCTTGAAATATTTCTAGACATATTTCCCTCATCAGTGGAACAAAGGAGTTATTAATTGAAAGAGACTAACCATGTACATGAGGATATCTCTGATCATCACCATAGATGTCTGATGGTCAGTCCAAGCAGCATTTAGTGTGTCTAGAAAATTGTTGTTGAGTGAAGCGACCACGTCTTTACGAATCTAAATAACAAAAGCACAAAATAGCATGAATATTTAGAATTGTTTTATGATGAGCATTGTTTTAATAAAAAATAACTAGTTAAACTTAGTAATCTTTGTGTACTGTAAATTTAAAGCCATCTTGGATGTCAATGTTAGTGTACAGACTGGATGCATCCAACAAGGCAATCAACAGTACTTAATAGGTAATTCCTTAGTTTTGGATCGGAATTGAATGATAAACTCTGTCTTGAATGCAACAGCTCTCTGCCTGTGGTCTTAAAAGTCATCTACAATTGCAGTTATTTTTTTCTGTGTGTTCATTAATTGATAAAATAACAGGTCTGCAAGGGTTGTTAAGCTTGTAACTTTGGAAGTATTGGTGTCCGAGAATTTGCTAAGCTTTTGGAACTGACATGTCTTTTCTTCTAGCTTACACTCCCTAACAAGTTTCTGAGTTAGGTAATTTCTCTATTTTGGATATTATGGTTAAGCTTTACTTGCAGTTTGATGAATATTTTCAGCTCTACACCAAAAGAAAGGAATATAGTGTTGTTTGGTACTGTAGTCCTTTGTCTGAATTAACTTGATCACATTAAAGTTTCATTAAGACTTTCTTTTACATTATTTTCTTTAAGATTGTTACGAGGAATACACATTTGTTGTGGTACCCCATCTAAGTTGTAAACCTTTCCTACATCTGTCATTGTATGCTAAAGCTAAATTTTTTCTTGAGCCTAAGTGGCTCATTAGGGCTGGCACTTATTCCCGGTTTCTGTAGTGTTAAGCAGATGAGTCTTTCACTTCCCCTGCACTGGACACTAATCTATTGCAGGTTAGCCCCCAGAAGAGCTGGTACTCATTTATACAGCTGAGTCTACTGGAGTAAAGTCACATAGTGTCTAGCTCAAGGACACAACACAGTGACCAGTCTAACCAAGGCCCAAACTTGTGACCCTAGGATTAGGAGTCAAACATGCTAACCGCTCTGCTACTGCACTGGCGTCATTGTATGAGTTGATTCATTGTCCAAGAGAAGGCTGTTAGAAGTAGGGTAGCTGGCATGATATATGCCTATATAGTACATTAGTTAAAATAAAGCAGATAAAATACATGTTCTGATTGGCTGGGCTAATGCAGTCCTAAATATGAACAGAGTATATCTGTATATTAAGTCATTGCAGGGACTGTGGCTTATTTTAAAAAAAGAATATAAAAATTATACTGTATGTTTGTGTAGTGGTAGAAACACATGCGAATTTTTAAGTTCACTAAAAAAGTCAGAGATGTGGCTCGTTTTTCTCCTAGCACTTCTTTTGTGAACTAAAAAAATAAGGCATATTTCTATTGCTTAACAGAGAGGGCAAAAGCCATGTTGATCCGACATTTTTAAATACATCATTATAAAACTAACCCGAGAAAAGAAAACATTCAGTAAATCCAAGTTTTGGACCAAAGAAACAAGTGTTGAACTTAACAACAATATTTCAACTTTATTTCAAGTCATAGTCATGTTGAAAATTTTTACAAGCGCAGTCAGAATTTATATTTGCATCTTAGAATAGCTCTAGGTCTCTAGAGGCTTTTAGGGCAAGCTTTTTGTATTTCTTTATCTTTATACATCATTGTTAATATGTATTTATAAAATACCATATATTATGTTTAAATACTCTTTGAGTTTAATAGAAAAGTCATAAAGTTTGACAAATAATATCATGGAAATTTTATGTTAAAAGGTTTAATTAATTGAGAGCTTAGTAACAATACAGATAAGACTTAAAAAACAATCAAAGTTCAACTTTTCTTTCAGCAAAATACAAGATGGAAATAAGATTGTATTTAACAAAGTATTAAAAGAGAAAACATTAAAAGACAAACAGAAACAGAGATGTAGCTCTTTTTCAATAGTTGTTCACCTTTTCAACCAGATGCTCCGTAACAACTTGTTTCAAGCCAGAGTAGAGGCGTTCACCGTGTTTGTGCAGCACCATTGTATATGCATTCCTATAGTAAAAAAAATAATAAAAATAACTATATTCAACAATTTTAACAGAATTATTTTGAAATTTTTAAGAAAGAATTTTTCTGGAAAAATTTTGTCTTGAAAACCCTTCAAGTAAACCTTTCAAATGTCTAGTCAAAATTTTCTTTTACTTATATAGAAAACAAAAAATATTTAATATCTTGAATTATATAATGGAAAGTGAAAAAATGAAAGAAAATGAAAGTTTCATTTATGCTACTCAGAGTTTCACGCATTGGACATGATCCTCAGGCAACTGCCAAGAAAAAGCGAATACATGGGGTTATGAATGGAGAGTAATAAAAATGCACAACAAACAATAGGGAGGGAAAACCCATTTTTGATACAGTTATCCAAAATATGGTTCAAAGTGACACTTGTTTTGCTTACCCTGAAAGACTGATTCAGTAAAAGATTTATGTTTTAACAAATTTAAAATTTTCGTAACGGTTCAGAACTTTAACCAAAAAATCTAGCAAAAAAGAGCTATAAGCCACTGCTGTCACACCACTAAAAACACATAAAGTATAGACGAAACACTTCAAACTACTGTTCTACAGATCTGTCACAACAAACTTGCAATGAGGGAATCTAACCATTATCAGAACAACAGAAACCAAAAGGTAAAGATAATTTTGATCACTCATACACAAAAAAGCACTGAAAAAAAGATATGTATAGATAACATAAAACATCTATTTTTGTAGTTATTCTACCTGTACAGCTCCTCAAAGCTTAAACCACTGTTGTTCTTTTTCTGTATTTCTTGAATGGCACTTTTAAGGAGATTCCAAATATCTTCTACATAGGTTTCATCTATAGTCATCTAGGAATTTCAACAAAATTCTTTAGTTTAAAATATTACATTTTCAAATCATTTTCAAGAGTATAAATGAAGGTAAAATCTTTGATAAGCTTCTTTATCAGACTTGTATACTTTTCTGAAGTCCAACTACCAGACTGGAGTTTTTTTATCATGGCTCTAAATTGCTGTTCCATATGCTAAATTGGAATGTGTCAAAACAACAATAACATCAAAAGACAGGAAGCAATGACTGTTTTGACTTATGTATTTTATGAGAAAACCACCTAAAACTTATTGTCTTTGTAGCCAATGCAAATAATAATTGCCTTTTGATTACTAATTTGATTTATTGCTCTCACCCAAGTGCATGTTTTTTGTGTTTCAAGAACCAAGGGTGCACTTAAGTTTTTGGTACAGTTTGAGAGATATTTTCATTTATTGATCTAAAACTCTTTTACCATGCATCAGATCCTGCTAAACCTATAATATATCACCGGAAAGCAAATAAAATCATCTAAAACATGGTTTTAATAACATTATTATTTTTTCTTTATCAGTGGCATTGAGCATTTTGTTAAATTGTGACAAAGTTTTTTCTTCAAGCTAAGTTCCAAGTCTGTTCAATTGTGAGCTAAACTATCATTTGTTATCATTTTTCATCTTGACAGCTTGATTGTCAAAACAGCGCCAGTGATTTTTGATACACTTTGTCATTCAAGTCTTACTACTGATTCTTGAATTATTTTGTCACTTCCAAAGGAGTTTTTCTGACAAATGAAGAGTCTAGTGCAAAAACAGCATAAGTGTTGTAGGAAATGCTAAATTCTCTCAATGGTTATGAAAAGATAATTGGGATAATTTAGGTAGAGTTGAGAACTCTGTCAAAAGTCACTTATATCGTTTTTGCACTAGACCCTACAAATCATCCGATAAAAAATTATCAGAGCAGAGTTTCAAAATTTCTTGACACCATTTTGAAGCTCAAATATTACACCAACACTGTGCTAAATTCTGTAATAAAACTTGTTTGGTTTGGAGCTTTTTTAAAGCTTTGTTTGGTGCAAAAAGTTGTTTCTAAAAAATGCATTAAAAAAATGCTTGCACACCATTTCATTTGCGGTAATGAGTTTTGACTTAACAGATCTAAAGAACTATTAATTTTATGCTATCAAAACATTTTTTTTGCCTGAAAGATTTTCTTAATGCCAATAGTTTTCCCACCAAAGTGAAAAAATGATATATTAATCTTTTACCTATTCAAACTGTACCTCAATCTTAGTATTAAAACTTTTTTGATGACAAACTGTTTTAGCTGTGCAAAATGTTATGCTATAGTGTTACTTTGTGGCTTAACTGAAATGAAATAATAATAACAACAATACATAATAATAATTCAATACTGAAAATGTAAAAAAAAAAGAACAATCTGATTAAGTATTGAAATTGTCAAGATTATACTATAATTAACAGCTACTTTAATTACCCACTACTAAGATCTATACTGGTACATTGCACTCAAGATAAGTTTAAACTATAAGTATTATTTCATGACTCAGACATTTTTGTACCAGCTTCTATTTCTTTATCTATTTATCACTCTTTAATGCATCCATGAATACATTTCTTACAACCTATGTACTGACCTGGTGCTTTAGGGATTTTAAACATTTTATAATTTTGTCATAAATTTAGCTTTTGTTATGATGCAACCAACAGTTTTTTTAAAAAATTAATTTAACAATATTTTAATATTTTTATTAAACATTGAAAAAAGTTGTTTGAAAAAATTATTTTAACAGTGCTTCAGTAAAACACTGAAGAGGACAATAAAGACACTTAAGATGCTCAAATAAATAAAAACCTAATTAAAGCAAATTTGTAATAACAGGGCTAATTTAGTGGGTTCTATAAATTTTGCAAAGAAGTGAACAGATGCTAAGCCTAATTAATGCCTTTTATTTTGGAATAAAGCTTAAGCGAGAACTAAAACCTCCCAGTCTTTGTATTTTATAGCTTACTGCAAAAGCTACCAACCAGAATATCACCACTGACAGTGTATTGTTAAACACAGCTTTTGTGAACTTATGGAACAAGGAAAATATTTGGTTATTTTCTTCTTCTCTACTACTCAAAAGGCCATGACTACAAATTTCAGATGATAATCTTTACACAGTAAACTTTGTGGTAATGGAATTTCCTGAGGTTCAACAAATTTTTAATTTTACAATAACAAAAGAAGTTTCTTTGACATAATATTCAAATTTTAAAAATAGCTTTTGTTTATGAATCTAAAAAACGTATATATAAATAACGAAATTTAATAGCTACAATAGAACTACCGTTCCTAGTCGTCCACTGAGTGGTACAGATTTAAGTGTGTAAACATTTTAACCAAAAACGAAACAGAAAGAACTAGCGGTATGAATACATAGAACCCAGGTTTGATTACACGCAAAGCAGGTAAAACAATATGTCTGTGGAAGGTGACTGCTAAGAGCGAAAGCGACCTCGCAATCGTTACATTTATTGAAAACTGTCACTAACACAGACCGCTAGAAGTTTATACTGCGATTAAAATGATTACAAATACACTACCTATTGTTAAATCAAACGACTAACATTATCAAAACCTACCGGGAACGCCCGAATCCTCATTTTGGTATCTTTTTTCCCCGTTCTCAAACTCATCGTAGAATTTTGTTGGTCGAATATGATTTAAAAGCCTTGCAAGAATAATTGCGCCGGAAATTTTGCTTGTTTTCCAGCAACACTGGGCACTTGAAGTACATCAAACGATTAGTATCTTTGCCGTGTGCATTAAAACTATCGAATATTATCTTAAATATTGTTAGATAAACTCCAACAGTAGTGTATTTTAGATTACATATCTGCAACTTTCACCCCATCCATCACTGAATCCAGCCATTTATATATCCCACAATACTTTGGGAGATGACGTCAAGATTTTGAAATCTGGGCATGCGCGAAAAGTTGAAAGGCCTGGCTGCTGATCATATCAAAACAATGTTATTTTTTTGTTTTATTTTTGTTTGAAATGATATAGTTTTGGCTTCTTCCTTTGGATTTTTAATTGATCAGCGTAAATCACAAAATCTAAGCTGAAAACTGCTATTGTTTATTTCATAGCAATTGCAATGTTATGGAGACTTTCTGTATATGGCTAACCGCTCAACTCTACTGAAGTACCTCAACTTAGGAAATGTACTTTCGCAATTCAATTGGCAAGGATCCGGTCGAATAATGAAAAGCATCCAAAGAAACTAGACTGAATTTGGAAAACATACTCAAGCGATATTTTTCATTTGAGAAACACCTACTTTTAGCGGCAACACCTCATACCTGAAGCTTGTTCACGTATGTATTTTTTTGAAAACCACAATCACTCTTTATGAATTCAATGATTTTGGTTTTTTCGCATTCCGCAAGCACGGTTAATTGAGAAGAAGCCGAATGTCTCGTTCGTCCGAGTCAGGTTTGGACGAGGATCTACCATTAGTCTTGCCATACAACATGTTGGATCTTGATAGATGGCCAATTTTCAGTTTATTAGACGAGGAATTCCTTGCGTCTCTAACCATGGCGTGCGTTTTTGGTGGCGCGGGGAACGAAGCAATCGTTATTACGAGCAATGATGAGTTGTTCGCTTTAGGGTCGAATGGCAGCAGTTGTCTTGGTGTTGGTGATGCCCAAAGCTGTTTACATCCAAGAAGAATTGACACTTTATGTAAAAAGAATATTATTAGTTTTGCCTTTGGAAGTGGCCCACATGTTCTCGCCCTTTCCGGTAAATATGATGATGTTTACAATATTTTATGATGATGATGATGATGATAACGATAAAGTAAAATTGTACATTTTGCCCTACTTTAACTTTGTTATAAAATGTCTGCCAACCAGAGGAGCCATACTTAGAAGTGCATTGCTTACTCATATTGATTAATTAGCCATTTAATTACATATATTAAACAATGGAAGGTTTTTCAAGCATCCTTCCACATCACAATATTTGTCTGGGCAGATTTTGTTTTTATACTAATACACAATGCAGCTTTATTACAGACATGAAGAGATTTGAACAAAAATTTCAAATGCACAAAAAACAACACATGTAAGGTAGTACTCGATCTTAGGCATCAATCTTGTTTTCATATTATTGTAAGACAGTACTCTCAAATTCCAAATAATAACCATCCTCCCCTGAGGGGCTTATTTATTTTGAGACCTGTCACAATCAGGGGGGTATATTTGAGATGCAAGTAGTTTTATTACCTAAAAATTGTTAATAACCAAAGATAGAAACACAGCAAGAAGTCTGGATACCAAACAGATTCAATAGCAACTAGTAATTGTGTGTTTCTCTGGTGTCACAACCCCCACTATTCAAAACTGAATTAGATAAAACCATTGACAAAATATATTTTTGATACAGTTTGCCTTACATTTTAGCTCCTTTGCCTTTTTGCTGGGATAGGGAGTGGGAGGGAGGGGGTTATAAGAAAGGTAACTGGTGATTTCGTCCAGGTGCAATTTTGCCCAGGTCCACTCAGGTGAACTCGCCCAGGTTTTACGGTGATTTCACCCAGGTACTTCATTCATGAAAGATTCATAAAAGTTCTTATTTATGACTTATTTGTGAAAGCCTCCTTTATTCTACAGAACAGAAGTGTGAGCTAAGAGATGTCAAAGTTGGTTGTCCTAAATGAAATAAACCTGTAATATCTTTTTTTTTAATACTTCCTTCCCTTGATATTTCTAAAAATATTTCCTAACTTGAAGTCTATCCATTTGTCTTTCTTTGAGCTCATTACTGAACCACTGTCAAATCTTCCACTTGTAAAGGACTGTTTATCTGTTTTTTTCTTTATTTGCATTGAAAACCAGTTCAGATTGAAAAACGTTACGGTTCAACGATCATCAGCACCAGCGTCCTTCATTCACATTGCTTCTGCAGACAATATACTCGCTTATGATGTCCGGTTGGTTCCATTTCTGATGTCTATTTAAAGAATAATCTAATCTAATCTATAAGTTCGAACTGGAAAACAAAACTCTATAAGTGTAAGTTTACCTTACTCAAATGAATGAATGAAGTAGCTGGACGAAATCACTGTGAAACCTGGGCAAGTTCACCTGAGCAGACCTGGGCGAAATAATACCTGGGCAAAATCACGAGAAAGGCTGGTTTAATTAACAATTAAAGCTCTCTATATGCTAGACATGGGTTCATTAGAGAGGGGGCTTCTTAGAGTGTTTACAGTATAGATTTTGTTTTTGTGTCTTTAGCTTCAGGAGAGGTGTATACCTGGGGTCATAATGGTTACAGTCAGTTAGGGAATGGGAACACCAATCAAGGACTCACCCCCAACCCCCTCATTAATGGTTTGGCTGGGAAAGTTGTTATCCAAGTTGCATGTGGCAGTCACCACTCATTGGCACTGGTAACCGAAGGAGAGGTAGTTCAAAGTCATTACATTTTATTTATAATTTTAGAACGCAAGTGATGGTATGATACTGAGAATCAAAATGATAGGGGTGATAATGTTAATCAAAGAAGGGTTCATATGGGTTATATATACCAAATGAATACAACTAGGACTGAAATCAGGTCAAATACTCCCTAGACTCCCTAGGAAGGTAAAGGCCGTTGTTGCAGTTGATGATGTTCAGGTAGCATATTTTGGGAAATGGATTTGCAGAAAACTCGGTGATGATGGTCTTAACCTTTTCCCTAATGGAAAAAATCATAAAGGATAGTGGAACTCTTACTTTTGAGCATGAAAAAACATAAAAAAACTGATACCCAGCTTTTTCCATGGTTGAACATTTTTTTTCTCTTCTCAGAGATGGTACTCTCAGATGCCAAATAAATGTCTCAGGATGCTTATTAATTTTTCAATTTATTCTCTATTCCCCCAGGGCTTATTAGGACCCCCCCTTCCCCGTTTATCAATTTTTCAGGTATGATCATGAAGTGTTCAGAATGCCTAATGAGTAATCTGCTCACCTGCAATTTCTCACCCTTCATTTGGACCCCCCATTTATTAAAATTTTAAGAAATTTCTTACCCCCTGTTTATTTGGCACCTGAGGGTAATGTGTTTGTCCAGCTAGTGCTAGTCTCTCTTGCTCAGGTAGGAGAGAAAAAACCCTGCATATTCAGACTTTTAATAGTAGTTAAGGGTTTAAGGAGCTGGTGCTTACAGGGAAATACTTTTAAAGAAACCAGTGGCTTGGCTTGTGGCTGTAACCAGGTTTAAGGTTTACCTCCATAACTGTATTGACGAGAATGATAGTTAAAGTCTGATTAATGGTAGTCATAGTTAAATGATTTACAATTATGAAAAAATAGGTGCCTAACAGTTGAAGTTGCTATCAGCGTAATGTATTTTTTTACTCCCTTTGCTATGCCTCGGCACAACAAGAAAGTATTTAGTAACATGCTCTTTCCATAAAAAATATACTTTAGGTAAGTTTCAAGTATTAAGTCATTTTGGTTTGTATTAATTTTTTTGATTCTTATATCTAAACAAAGTAAAAAAAGGGGAGTTTAATTTGTTTCTAATTAGCATTTTTTGAGCGATGACACAAAAATTGCTGACAATAATTTCTCTAAGTGATGCCAGATACAAAAACAATTTTTTGTAATATAAACTGATGTTTGATTTTCTCCTAGGTGTTTGCATGGGGCTACAATAACTGTGGCCAAATTGGATCTGGGACAGCCAACAACCAAGCAATTCCTAGAAAAGTCAGTTCGGTGCTCAGTAAGTTGATATTAATGTTATATTTTAAAATGTCTGGCCCAGTAGTTAAATTGAAAATATAAAGTTCCTCAAAGTATAACTTGGTGTTGCTAGTATGTTGGCATATAGATCGAGCACTATTTGAGTATTTGAGTCCTACTAGTAATTATGAATTTGCTAATCTGAGAGGGGATGTATGTTTCACAATTTAATTTCTTTTTACTTAATACTATAACAATAAAAATAATAATAATAATAATAATAATAACATTAATAATAATAATAAATGTCTGATAAATTCAAGAGATAAAAATACATATCTCAAGTTACAAATTGGTTATATAAGAAAAGTTAAGAGCTCCATAACAACTATATGAACATCTTTATGAACTAAGGAGTTTTAAAATATCATATCTAAAAATGAGTCTGTTTACATTTGTCACTCTAGGATGATAAAAGGCTGGTTTTCTTAGCTCATAATTGATCAAATTTCTTTCTGGTAAATATAATGAGCTAAACCCTTTCTTGAGTCTAAGTGGCTCACTAGGCCGCAGCTTACCTCCAGTTTCCATAATGCTGATTTAGGGGATAAGAGTCTTATTTATAATTGACTCCCCCTGGACAGGACACAGCTTAGACCCCAGCTGAAGCTGGTAGTAACTCATTTACACAGCTGAGTAGACTAGAACAAGTTGACTAAAGTGTCTTGTTCAAGGACACAACACCAACTTTGCAGGGCTTGAATTAATCACAACACTACGTTATAAGACAGTGCAACACATTATCTGCCAAATGGCCACTAGTGAATGTGCAGCTAAAGACAGTCCTGTATACTAACTAGTACTATACGTCATCAGTAGGTTGATTCTGACTCAAGTTATTTACAATTGTTCATACCATTATTAACTTACTATTTAAGTGACATAGAATCTATTAAATGAACTAATTTATAGCAGTCCTTATGATTTGTTTAATTACTCCATCCGAATGATAAGACTATATAGTATGAATTAACTGTCAGTATATGCATCAACTGTGTCCATTCATGTATAGAGTGTATCAATTGCAAGTGCCACCCATAGTGTATTTACCATGAAGAATTTGAGACATTGATTTGCAGTTGCTATAACTGACATTTTATTTTGTGATAAATTTGTGTTGTGCAGGTAGCAAAAAAATTAGTTCCATTGCCTGTGGCCAGACGTCATCAATGGCTTTAACAGATGCTGGAGAGGTATGGTTCTTCGCCCATAATTTTATTCTACAGCTAACTTCAGCAAAACATACCTAGCTAGAATTGTACGTACTGTCAGTATTAACTAATAAAATAGGTTCTAGAAAAAGGTAGAGCAAACTATTCAACTATAGAGTGTATATGCAACAAGCTATTCAATTAGAATGTACAGCATATTCAACTAGAATGTACAG
>JAOBRD020736498.1:0-14180 GCA_027575215.2 Hydrozoanthus sils
CCCCAACAGGTCTGTATTGTTTGGAATTCTGAGCATTGTTTGCAAGCAAAGCAAGCCATTTGTTGTAAAGATATTCAAGTAATTGTTTAAGTCCGGTGTTAAAATTTAACGGCTTTTGAGCAACCGGTAGTCTACACATAGTCGCTTAATTTTTATCAATAAAATAAACTGCGAAAAACACGCGCTCTGATTGGCCGAGGACTATTTTCTAAATCTGGAGAGAATTCATTAATGATGTCATCTTAATGAAATTGTTAGCTTAAGAAGATATTTTCCGTGTTTCCATACTCTGTTGGATTGTTGGGAACCGGGAAAACACTCGAAAATATTTCGAATCCAAACTTTTTCTTGTGTTCTAATCTTCAGGCTTTCGTAAGGATAAAACATGATAAAAAGATAAAACCTATAAAAAGTTTTACAGTTTTCACGCGTTAAAATTTAAAAATACATTGACGCTTCGTCTTCTCTTGAGGAAGGCTTCATCAGAATGATAACAAGATAAAATACTAGCGGATAAAAGTGAACGAAACTAAATTAGCATAAGTATTAAAAGCTTGAAGAAACTATTGTTCGTGTGTTAAAAGGGAAAGTACAATAGCACAGTAAATCATGCGGTAAGGTTTTTTCTTAATTAATTGTTTCCAAGTATAACTGAGTTTGTAAGAGTCGTCTCTATTAAAATTGTTTGGGTGTATTTTCAATTAGTTATTTTTGCAATTACTTGAGTATTTTCAAAGTTCTATGTTGTGGCCAGGATTAAGATGAATGTGCTCAGCGATGGCGAAGAGGTGATGTTGTCCGTTGTTGCGTGTGTCACGATCTTGTGCAGATTACAAGAACACAAGAGACACACGCACATAATACGTAAATGTATTTTTAAATTTTATCGCGTGAAAACCCTAAATTTTTTTATAGACTATCCTCGTGTTCTCCCAACAGCAGATTTTTAAAAAACGCAAATTGTTCGGAAACACTCATGACGTCATCAGATGAAAATTTTCAATGTTTTAAAATACCTCAAGAACCAGGAGGGATTTTGGCAAAATTTTTTCACCGTTATTCCTCATTTAGCAAGGTCTATCCACTGAAGTAACAAAATTTTTCACTTCATATGCACTTTAATTAGGTTCCCATTTTTGATAAGTGCACTAGCAATATTATCGATCAGTGCAGACAACTTCTATTTATCAAATGATTTATGTAGAAGTTTCCAACTTGGTGTTGTAAAGAATGAAAATTCAGAGTCACTGACGGTCAGTGACTCAGAATTTTTTTTGATCTGCCACTCAACTTGAGAAGCGTTTTCCTTCATTCGATAATTACTACTGGGCATATATATGATCTGGAAGTACACTATTTTACATTGAAAAAATTTCTAGAATAAACTTCGAATGTTAACCATACAATAAAATTATTTTTTACAACTGAAACACTCGGCTACTTTTTTTCCATTCCTTCTTTTCTATGCCTTCATTTTTGTGAAATAAGAATCTAGCAAAAATTTTAGACTAAACAGTTTCTTATGGAAAGGGATTCCAAATGATTATTTTAGCTAACAGGTTATTAGAGTTTTACTGTAGTTGTCCTTTCAAAGTCTTCTTTCCGAAGAAATTACTATAATTGTTTTTACAAAATGTTTATCCGGCAAGTCATTCCCAATCTCTTCGCATTAGTCGCAAATAGCATTTCATATTAGTTTCAAGTAACAAATTTCATTTGAGTAAAGAAAGACTTAACGTGGGTAAAGTCAACAAATGGAATTAAATAAAGTGGCTTACGAAGAGACATCCGTAATTATCAATTTCTGAGCTACAGACTGCACCTACTGTGAAAAGGTAATAAAGTTTAATGAAATAATTTGTGTAGTGTTCTCTTTGTCTTTGCTGCGAAATACCACCCTTTCTATCAAGATTTTAGATTACTTTACAAAACAGAATATCACCTTTATTTAGGTTTATCATTCCTGCTTCCTGTCCTGCATAAAGTAAAACGTCTGTGAAAGGTGCTAATTGTTCGGGGAGGTGAACCTTAAGTGTGAAAATTCAATAAAATTCTACCCCCTTAATGTTGACGCCTCGTTTGTAACGTACCGCAAACACAAGCGTCGTTACAGCCGGCCGTGACAGCAAGTCATATCCACTTGTCAAGCGTGACAGCTTCTAACACCTTGTTTGTAAATCCGGCCAAGTATTTTGTCACGGTACAGGTGTACAAAGTCGCTCTTCGCCGTTTAATTGAGTTCTTTGCTCTAAAATACAATCCATATAAGTTGTACTTTTTACTGACTTTGATATTTGTCTTTGAAGTTAAGTGGAGTCGAGGAAAATGTTATACACCTGAAAATTTGTGGTGTATACACTCCCATTTTGTGTTATTATCTATGGGTGTATGTATATACCACTTCCTGTTTGTCTGCAAGTTATACGAGACTTCCTCACCGAGAAATTGTACCATTTTTGAAATGGCTGGCAAGTACTGTAGTTTAGTATGGTTTGCCTAAACGAACCTAAAGATCGCAATTTTCCTCACAATACTTTTCTTAGACTGTACTAAGTGACTTAAGAATTATTTAAAAGATATATGAATTTCCGTAATTTGTAATTAATGAAATTACAAAGTTCGCAATTAGCAAGTTATTTTTCGGTTATTTTGAAAACTGGCGTGTCTGCTCAAACTCAACGCACGTACGATTTGGGCGTAGTACGCACCACAATCCACGCTCGCGGTATCATCAACAAATTGAATTACACATAAGCCGCTGCTATAGCTTTGACTAAATATACTGACCATTTTAAACAGAGGGAAAGTTTTCATAACCCAAAGCCATAATAATTCATCCAGAAAAGGATGGAACTACACTAGATTTTTACAAGAAACTTCTTCAGGGCTGAACGCTTAGAAACGCAAAAATGAAAACCTATTTCAAACAGTATTTTCTTTTTGATTAACAATGTGTTTTCATTCAAATACACTTGACACTCCTCCCTTCAGAAGAATTCTTAATTATCCAATTTTATAATTATGCCACCTAGCAGTAAAACGTAAAACACTGACGAACTGTCAATCGGTAGATAGATACTAATATGATTAGAGTTGTTATACGATAGAAAGGTTACGTCTGGTATTAAGATATATCTATAAAAATGTGGAATATAAAACTATAGGCGTTACTGCAACCTCGAGATATTCGCTTTTCTTTTCTCTGGTCGTTTTATTCCTGATAAGTTATTCAATTACTGTTGAAGTTGAAAAGTTCAAGCGTTTTTTGACACCTGCCTTGTTTTTGTATATCAAACATTGAACCAGCAACGGCGGGTGCTACGAACACGATGTGTATATATGTATGTATATATATATATATATATATATAGCTTTACTCAATCGCATTTCGAAGGACCGCCTTTTTTTTCCTGCCATTAACAGCTGATCAACCCAATTTTGGGGTACTTCCGAAAACTTTCCTTCCGTAGTCGCAGAACATCACAGCAATAATAACATCGACAAACTACAGGCCTTTCAAAGGTATATGAGTAATTTTTTTCTGTTTGAAGCGGGCTAAACTAAGCATTCCTCGGTCCTGTTAGCGTGCAAAAATAATCTGGAATTCCAATAAAAGCAAGAAATTAATTAAGAGATGAGAAGATAAAAAGATGAATGTTTGGCTGACTTTTTCAAACCACTTTTTCTGTTGTGTAACTCTATACTTGAATAAAAATAACTTGGTAAGAAGGAGCTCTTTTCGAACAAAAAAATCGGCCACAAGATCAAGTTCGCTCAGAAAAGAGAAATCGAAACACTAGCTTGTTTTGTGTGTCTAATTACTCGCATCACCTCAATTTAAAAGAGGAATTGGCAGGTTCTAAAACGCTGTCTTTGTCCTAACGAGGTTTACTTGAAAGCGCTGACAGTTTCATTCAATTTATCTCAGGTTTCCAAACCAGACGCCCTGTCAACTTAATTGATTTAAGCTGCGGCGGCTTGTTGCTGATTGGTTGAATCCAGTGAGTAAATACTTTAATTAATTAGTCATCAATTTCACACTAGAGGCATAATTTAATGGAAGTTGGCCGGTGGTAAGGAGTGCATTATGGACAGATACTAATGTGGGTCAGTAAATGCCATCAGCAGAAAAATTAACTCTCGAAAAGTCCCGCGTTCATTTGTTACAAGGTTCTCCAGCAAATCTTGTGAAGTTGCACTCTCCAGAAAGAATTTGCCTTAAACTCAACCTCTTGGGTGTATAACAATGGATACAAGCGAAGAGAGGGTGCTTACAGATGGTTCACGTGTTGAAAATCCTAATAGAGCAGGTCCAAGCCAACACGCTAGTATTGTAGGGGCCAAAATGAGTTCTTTCTCTATTGAAGCGATCTTAGCCGCGCCTCATCCGAAGAAGGATCGACGAGTTAAATCGACTCAGCGTCGAACAATAGCAGCACAAAATCGAGCTGAGTTAAACTCTGCATTGTCTACATTAGAAACATTTGCAAGTAAAATCCTCAATAATTCTGGAGAGGGGAATGGGATGTTACAATCTGAGAAGTTCACAGAGCGGGAAAGTAGTGAATCTGGTAAGTGTTGATCTGATGGTGTAGTGTTTTATTTTGCGTGGTGTCTGAAGCTAAAAAGAAACTATTGCGAGTTTTAGATAGAAGTGCTCTTTCGCAGGACTACTGAAGATCGTGAAAGCCAAATGTTTGGTTTGGGGTTTTAAATGAACAGTTATAAGCTGTACGCAACCAACTAAAGAATTGGAGGAAAAATCAGTACTTAGAAATTTAGCAGGATTTTAAGCATAACGCACACTTTGTAAGCCAAGATGTTTCGTGTGCTAAAATTTTCTGTGGCGAGCGCGACTTTATACAGCTTTAATTATTCGCACCTCTAGCCCAAACTGTTAATTAATCCAAAAATTTTGTTGCAGACTTCGTTTCTATTCAAGCTAAGCTACAAGCCATTCAAGCGAGACTGAATCAGAAAAAGCGTCGAAAAGCCAGGACTTGTTTTTCAAATTATCAAATCTTCGAACTGGAGCGAAGGTTCCTTCATCAGAAATATCTTTCACCTAATGATCGGGATGAACTCGCTCAGTTGTTGGGACTTTCCGGTGCACAAATTATTACTTGGTTTCAAAATAGAAGAGCCAGATTTAGACGAGAACTCGAGGAAATGAAAAGTGACATTGAGGCCTCGAAAGTTATTCCCAACGACCAAGTGCTTCACCTGTACAAAAAAATGGAAATTTAGACATCCATCCACCACGAACTACACGTAACTACTTTTCAAGTATGCACCGTTTTAAAGTCCTCGCACTTTGTATTCTTTCAAATCTACTCATCGCTCATCGTTTTGTAAGTTTTGTTCTTGTATTTAAAAAATACCCAAATAGTTTATAATATTTGAATAAATAAAGAGCGTTTAACAGAAGAAGTGTGCTTGTTTTACAAGCATAAAGTTTTCCGGCAGAATTTAAAACAAGTGATCTCTTTTCGCAGGAAGTCACTCAAACTTAAGTGTACGGTTTGTCTGAATTAAACATAAGAGCGTTGTATAATTCTGCTAAATAAAGAAGGTTCGTTATTACTTTCTCAGAAGTACAGTGGATTGGACAAATAAGCGTCGATAAGCATGCTTTTCTGGTATACGTGTGATAGAAATGATTGCGGAAACTTTGAGACGCTATTGTGCAAATCCCTCCGTATTTGGTTGTTTTACAAGTGTAAGCAATTGTCTGCTTGTTAAATTGTTTTCTTAAAGTTTCCGGGGTTGTTTTGCTTTGAAAATTTCGAATACGAAATGCTGCATTAAATCTGAGTCATTTATTTCTCCTATTTGAGAAAAACCGACGCTTTACTGTTGCTGTTTTGTAATCCATTAGAAACGACAAGACGCCATAAATCAACTTGAGTACTGTCTTCTGTTTTAGATGTCAAGCAAGACATGTGCCGTGCTGTTCACAAAATCAATATTGATTTCTCGCCGCAAATGCAGCAAAAACTTTAGTATTTATTACCTGTTTTTAAACTTTCTCTTAGACAGTTGAATTAGACCTTCATAGTAAAACATTTGGGAGTGAAAAGCGCTTTTGATTGGAGCACCAGCAAAGTAGTTGGCCGACAAATCATTATTCGTTCTTTATTCGATACTGTCAAACACTAAAACGTTGTCGAGAACTCTTCACTTCTGTCACATTTTCATTGTTGGTTCCTGCGAAAGGAACAAGAATAGCTAGAATTAATGAAGTGACGGAAAAGCAGTCCTTGGTAAATATCAGTCGTTTTTAGGGTGGGTTATTATCGCCCTTATCTTCTACGCACAGACTTTCAAGGGAAGCCACACGGCATTTCTGAAGTTTCAGTACCTATCACCGAGTGATTTATATACTAAGGAAACGACAGCAAGACTTATAAAGCATAGACATTAGTTTTCTGGATCAGGAGCGAAATTACAACCATGTCTTTCTTTTCGAAGAGCAGTGATATATGTAAAGAACGCAGAACCAACGGGTTGCCTTGTTCACCTTCGGTGACGTTTAAAGTTGTTTTTATTTTTATGCGAAGATTGAGCAAAAAAACGGCAAATTTCCTGACTAAAGTTTGCATTAAAATCGAACTTTAATAAACTAAGAGGAACGCGAACACTCTAACAAAATTAGAGAGCTATGGAATCTACTATAATTTATTCACATTGCAACTATTTCTTTACAAGGAATATCAGTCAAGTGTAGCAACAAAAATCCCATCTACCCTGAAACAGAGTTGTATATATTTAACCTTGAAATATCTCCGAAAGTGTTTCATTTTTGTATCTCTTAAATCACGGAGGTTAAGCTAAACTAATTGACACACGGCTATATTTTTAGAAATGCTGCATTTTCAGTTGTTTTTCACATAGAAAACTCGAAACACTTTAGGTGTTAAGACTGAAATAGTTTGTTTGCGAACAAAAGTATCTACACCACAACTGTGTTGCCAAACGTGATAGTAAACCGAGACAACTTTTCGCAGAAACTCATTCTTTGAGTAATTAGTTCGGCTACTGGGGCGTAAGGCGCCATTTGATTTATGAACTTGTGAATGATGTTAGACGCCTGCAATAATTCAAAAAAAGTCCTCTGTTTTGTCAAGAGGTCAAAAGCCTGGCATTCGACGACAGTCATCTTGAACCTAACCCTACCTAACAAGACACGGACACCATAGTCAAAACATCTTGTTTTTGAAATTTCAGTGGGTAAATCTGAGATTCCCGATTGTCTCAAATAGTTGCGGTACTGTTTAGCACCTTGACAAAGAAAGTCATCCATCTTGATTATAGGCTCTCAAAAGAGATGGATGACCTGCGCGTAGCCACCCATGGTCTTTGGGAACACACAGGCGTAATAAATCAAACCATTTGATACAACAAGTTTATTGTATTTTCTTTGCCTGGAATACCGTGGGAAAATGTGCAGGACTGGGAACCCGCTACTAAATTGTCACGTTCCTATTGAACATTACCTTAACCGAAGTAAATGGAAACAAAAAAGAAATTATATACGTGTGAACTAGATGGAAATACTTTGCTTTAATATTTTCTATTCTTTTAAACGTTTCTTACTTAGGGAAAAAGATCTTGTATTCATCCGAGCCAGTGATTCATCAGTTTTGATTGGCAAACACAAAAATGTTCTCATTGCTTTTCAAAAAACAAAATTTGTGAGTTAAAATGCAAAGCACATAAAATATCCACCGTTTTAGTATATCTTCAACCCAGATAATATATCAATGCATGATTTTCCTTGCTTTTAAAGTTCATGACCTGTCAAGTTTATTAAATAGACTAAAGAATTCCACTTGTTGGGAATCAGACCTACCCTGCCAGCTTTCAAAGTGCTTGCTGTGATGATATTGTATAGAGGGGAGTTAAATATCGTAAGATAGTTTATCTAGTAAGAGATAGCTTTTCAAGATTGATACACATTCGGCATGACTTAAACAAATAGTAACGTATTGGTTCAACATGGTGTGTATTAGGAATTATGCCCGGTGTAAATCCGAGAGCCTCGCATAAAACTGTTTTGAATAGACGCTAAGCCCGGCTCAAAATTAATTTGAAAGAGTAACCTAATCAAAGCTCATTTCAGTTCTCGTGATGGTTACCTAATTTACAGCTGTAAAGATGTTCGAAGAGTGAGACAGTTCTACATGCCTTCGCTAACAAGGTACACGATAGTGCTCTGGCTAAAGGTGAAATCGCTCTATGAGGCTTTAATACTAATCTATTACTAACAAGTTAGAGAACATTTGATATTTAAGAAGATCGCTTCAGGCATTCAAGTACACAAAACGAACTAGAGCCCGTCTGTACGAAATTACACATATTGACCATAAGAATATTTACGATGAATCTCTCAAACAAAAACCGAACAGTAATTTGTACACGTGGGAATACCTGAAACACCCGTAAAAGCCTTCGTGATTTTCTTTTATTCTTTGCGTTTCCCTTTTGTGAGACACTGGTCAAATTCCCTCTTAAATTTACCTTTCTTGATGATTAGCGAGTAAAGCTTTAGTATTTCGATTGTGCAATACTTAAAATAAGTTTGATAGTAATAAAGGAATGTAATCAGAACTTGATAGCAGCAGACAACTAGTCGAGCTTCACTCTTGTTGGTGAGATTGTAAAGAATAGAACAATTTTGATACTAAAATTAATTTATATGTGTTTTACATCAGTTTTTAAGAAAAAAAAATTATGCATTTTGGTAACAAAATGATGTCGATATTTTTTGTGTACTATCACATTCAATAGTGCGTGCTTTAAGAAGAAATATAGTTCGTGTTATATCCGGCTAACTAACTAACTAACCAGATATATATCAACCAATAAAATAAATACCTATTAGTTTTGCCTAAAAGTTCAGAAATAAAGTCAAAGGTGATAGTTGTTCTAAATATTTTTAAAATTTGCCGAAACCCTAATTTGTTTCTTTGGAAAGCAACATTCTCTAAACACAAAAATACTGTTGAAAATATGTAAGTTGACGTTTTCATGAACTTTGATTTCAAGACTCAACAAGAGTTAGGTAAAGGTCTAAAAGTTTATCTACTTAAACGAAAGCTTAAAATTTCCCCCGACTGTTAGCGTATCCATGCCGTCAGCAACCACAATATTTTAGCTCTGGCATTCAACAACCAAAGCATCAGAGCAATCGGGATCCGATATCCACTGGAAAAAACCTTGGTATATTGTATCCGGCACTCACAACAAGGAGTGCATCCATCCATCCACGGGATCTACGATCTAAGCATCCGGCATCTACTAGTCCTCTATAGATATGCTTAGATGGAGCGATTAAAATACGATCAAGAGGAATTCGGGCTGATTTTAAAGCGGTCCTGATCCTTCCCATGCGAGCTGTACTTGCTGTTTTCAACTAGTGCTGGTGTTGTCGTAGAGTCAGGGAGGTCTGTGAGTTCTAGAATAAATATAGTTTTAATTTAAATCTTGTAATGTTTACAACATTTCGAAACATTAATTTTATAAACTATTCTTTTCCGAGAGTCTGTAAAATGGAGCTCAAACTTCACAAAGTTGTTCAAAATTCTCATTTGATGGTTTAAAATTTTCTGATTTTTCTCAAAACATCACGGTGGTTCTGAAGCCCATGCAAAATGTCTACTTATGAGAAGTACAGATGAAGTTCTAATTTACCACTTTTATATGGCAATTTCTATCAAAATACCAAAGATAAAGCTTTATGCTCATTGCTCTGTATGATTCGTTACTAAGAGTGGCTTGTCTTGTGTGGTATCGGCTTAGTACTGATAACAACACGATAAAAGTAAATATCTGGACAAGTGGTTCATAAATAGAATATAAATGTTTTAAAGCCCAAGTCCTGAACCTTAAACACTTAGACCGCACCTATAAAAACATATTCGAAATTCTTCACACACGTTTGAACTCCAACTTTTCATACTCGGAGAAAGCAAACAACAACTCAAAACATCATCATCCATCAATGACAGAGTGTTCAAAATGGCTTTTAGTTTTAGCGCGGCCTTCAGTTGGCTCATCTGTTTATTCAACTAGTAACAGTTGCGTTTAACCTTTCCGTTTATATATTGAGTTTGTATTCAGCATTCAAACACCTCACACAGAATATTCATTATGTATAAACTAATATACGATCTGCCGACTCTTGGAAAAGCAAAAGAATTATACACACAGAGTTATAAGTTTTAATGTGTTCTGGCTCCCCGGCTAGTATAGCCCCTCATGGTTATTCCGGGTAGCCAGCACCATATTTATAATATCAAAAATTTGTTAACTTATATAACCACAGTTGAGGTGAAATAAACGATTGTTGTTGTTGTTGTTTTAAAAAAAAATTCTTTCTTAACACTTGGATTCTTAATTTGAGAAAAGCTGATTCCACTGCTGTTCCAGAAATCGATTTGCATTCGCCCAAACGATAGGAACAACTTGAATTCTAGTCTCACAGATAATGAACTAAGGAAAACTTGGCAGTGGAATTTTTTTAATGATTTTGTGTTTTTGTAATTCCATTCTATATATATTCGAACTATTTGCACCACTGAAGATGTCTGAGGAGTGTCCAAACATTTCTGTAAACTAAAAGTGTTGTGTGTTTCCTGAAGATTTTGTGTCTGTTAGTTGGGTGAACGGGAGGGAATCCAAAGGCCGGAACAAAGCTTCAAAAAATCTTTATATTGGAGTGTGATTGAAAGACAGCAATGTTATAGTATAAATGACAAGGAAATTGACAATGACGACAATATTTATAACCAATAGTCAATGGAATGATGATAATAGCATACTAAAAGCTTTATTGTAGGATTTCCATTGCAAATATAGCTACTCTACATCTCTACAACGCATTTCAAAAAAGTCGAAGTTAAAAAGGTTTTATGAGAATGAAAATGAAAAATGAAAAGTCACTTAACGGCTGCCAAGGACACGGAAGAACGAAGGAAAACAAAATGACTGTTCCTTCATAATTGCTCCCGGTAGGCCGTTTTTCTCAGACGAAAACACCCATAGTACATTTTATGCTAGTACATGTATGTTATATGCACCTGGACAAAAATCAAGATGAGAAGTTGTGGGTGGCTTTTTCTGGAAAATGACAGTTCGCTTGACATGAAATAAAACAAGAAGATCTATAAATGCAAACAACGGAGTTTTAATACAAACAGACGTCAGTAGGTGGAAGCTCTCAACAGATACAACGTTTGTGAAATGTACTTTGTACAATATTTCGACTGGCCATAATATTGTACAAAATATATTTCAGAAATGTCGTATTTGCCTTGCTTTTCAATTCTTATATTTCAATTTGATCATCTTTTGATCCGACGAAAGCAGAATCTTGCTTGCATTTTATTCCTCAACAGATGCCACAATGAGATGATTCTGTGTCGTGCAGCAAGCTATTGCTAATTAATGGCTTTGCATTATATCTCAAGTATTTAGAGTCCACATTTCCTTTCAGACCGTTATCAGCCAGCTTCAGAGTGTAACTGTTTATTTTCAAGGTGATTAAGGGTAAATTTTTCCATTCCATTCTGGTAATTACATTCATCAACTCCGTGATATCAACCCATATCAATTAATAGCGAACTCAATCGTTCCAGTCCCAAATGGCAGGCATGCTCGAGAGTTTTTACACTGTTCTGATGGTTAAAACAAAATGTAGTCGTTATTCATTTACCCTTACCGAGTGCAAGTTCAAATGGTAAATTCTCCCAACTAGAGCCAATACTTTTTATTGAACAAGTTTGAGAGAATTTACTTTTCATCTTCAGTTTTTCTCTTTGCTGATCAGTTCTCATTTTCTCATTATCAAATATTTCATTTCGTATGTGTTATGTGAGGAGAAGTTAGATGTTGATAACTGATTGGCGATGAAAGGGTTGACTTCAGAACTTTTCCTTCTAATACTTGTAGGTGTAATCTTTAGATAGGTAGCACATTGAAAGAGACAAGGGATAAAGTATTTAATTTAAAACCAAATCTTGCCAACCCTCGACCAAAAAACCTGAAGGACAACTAAATTTGCAAAGCACAAAAAAAATTAAAAAGAAGCCAAAAATCGCGCGCGTGCGATCTGGTTCCCCAATATAATGTGCAGCTCAGTTTCTTGGTCTTGCATTCTATTTTCAGAACTAATATTAAATGGTTTCGTGTTTACACGCTTTTTTAAAATAAGAACAACTTTATGCTCAGATTGGCTAAAATTGAAGAACAAACTAAGAACAAGCTGAGGCTCGGGCTGGATATCTAACTCTACTGAGCTTCCATCTTTAACTGAACAACACAGAATGAATAAGAAATGCTTCGCAGTTTAGATCACCACTACACTGGAAATCGTCACCTGAAAATGACTCAGCTGCGAATCCGCAATAAATCAAAATTCGTTTTGCGATGCATGTACATGTATTGCGATACCTTGTAGGCTCAGTTTTTTTTCGATTCAAACTAACAGAAAAATAAGAATAATTTAAGAACAATTTGAGGCTCAAATCGCTAAAAATTAAGAACAACGAGCCTCGGCGAAATTTACTGGTTCTTATAAAAAAAGCGTGTGATACCCCAACATCGCAATTATATTTTCAAAGAGCACTGAAAAAACACGGCTTGTGGCAATTTTAGGTACATTGGTTCTGATGGTCAACGTGATAAAAAAGTAACAGTCTTGCAAATTGATAGGTGAGTTTTGTTTGGAGTCAGTCGTGAGAAATGAAAATTATAAGGAGGCGGTTACGCTGACAAAACAAAGATAAAAGCAAATTAAATACTTTCTATCTTGTTGCAATCATACAAACAAAGTATGTTGTTATAAGATTCTCAGACGGTACGCCACACGACGTTTTTAGTTTTATCACTCACTCCGCGTTGTGGAGCCCGAACAAAGGACCAAAAATATTGATTACATTTCCTTGTAAGAGTTTTCGTCTCTTCCTACGATGAGCAATTGTTTCTGCAAATTCGCCCCGAGGGTGTCTCGGCTACTTTTGCAACATCCGGCGTTTTCCTACCCCAAACAGCCACTCCTGAGTTGACTGCTCATTAATTTTCCGTTGTGACACTAAATAGATAATTCTTCCTATGCGAGTTTCTAATCGCATTATCGGAGCATGTGAATTGAGTTATCTCGGCATTCCATCTGTCGGCGTTGGCTGGTTAGGGCCATGTTATCTCCCCATTCTGTCAACAGTCTCGGGGGAAATTAATTACTGACAACGGGTTTTTATATAGTCAATGAAGAAGCGGTCTACATGTCGACACCTTTCGGCTGGTAACCCATTAACGTCGTCAATTCAGCCGAACAATACAACGCTTTTGAGAAGAATTCAACAACACTATACCACTATACCCTATGGAACGCCAGAACTGTCATAAGTGAAGAACATGCAAGATATTAGGACATCGTATCGTTATATGAGGTGCTTGCACCTTTATATACGAGGTGCTTCCAACATTATATGGGGTGATTTTACAATTATATGCAGTGTATTCACTATCATATGCGGTGTGTTTACTATGATATGCAGTCCATTTATTATTATATGCAATGCGTTGACTACGATATGCAGTGTGTTTACTATTATATGCTAAAAGCTCGTAATCATACGTGTCAAAGTGTCAATATATGCTGTGCTTTTGCCATGATACGCTGTACTCTTTCTATTACTCGCTGTATGTTTTCGGGATGTGCGGTAAATCGATCATGATATGCGGTGCATAACATAACATACTGAATTATTAAAGAAGGCAGAACAATGGTTAAAGGCTAGAATGTCTTTCTGCTAAAATCACACTTTATTTTTCACTCTTAGCCATTACAGGTCAAGATTGTCATTAGGGCCAGAAAGTCTAGTGCAGAGGCTGGCAAGAAAACAGTTAGGGCAAGGTCAAGGTTTCTGTCTGCAACAAGGGAGTCTATGAGTGGAGGTTTTTCTGCAGCACAACAAAAAGATGAAGGGAAGCGGCAGCCGCAAAATGCAAACGACACAAGGCAGACCGACGACAAAATGCAGACCAGGAAAAAATACAAATTAATATAGAAAATAATAAACTCCAAGAGAAGCAGCACTAATTGACATCTAAAAGTCAAAGAAACGTGCAATGTCGTGTGTTAAGCTCATGAGGCAAGTTTGGTGCATGGTTCTCGT
>JAOBRD020736607.1:0-14179 GCA_027575215.2 Hydrozoanthus sils
CGTGACGGAAACGTGTTTCGATATGGAAATTTGAGCCTTTTGTGTTTCCGTCGTCGGAAACATAACGGAAACACAGGTCTTCGCATTTCCGCCGTGTGTCCGTTCTCGGAAACGAAACGATTTCGTGCTGTGTCTGAAAACAGATCATCTTCATCTTTTACTTTTTTTTGTTCTGTCACATGCTGCTTCAAGGTAGCACCAAGATCTTCAAGAAGAAGAAGTTCTTTGTCACTTTCCTCTGACTTCGTCCTGTGTATTTTATGTTAAAAAATATCATTGATTTCAATTTTAAAAAATGTACTGGTAACAAAGTTCTCATTAGCTTTTGGAGGGTTAGTGAATCAAACTAAGATAGTATTCGCCTTCCATCAAGATTAACCACTAAAAGTTTGACACAAGAACATCAGAGTTGATGGTTTTTATCATTTTAACAAGTCTTACCCAGTTTCAAAAGCCACCAGGTTGACTTAAACTATCAAGATAGCACGAAATTAATGTACAAAATTTTGTTAAAGTCAAACATTTATAATAGACTTGTTAAATGTGTGAGTGTTCAGCTTGTTTTGCACAATGAAAAATGTAAATATCAGAGAAAACTACTTTTTAACCGGTCTTAAGGGTAATCATAAACCAACTAAATGTTGGCTCATTTTTGCAGCAATACATTCTATTTTACCT
Organism: Hydrozoanthus sils; assembly: GCA_027575215.2. Lineage (NCBI taxonomy): Eukaryota > Metazoa > Cnidaria > Anthozoa > Zoantharia > Hydrozoanthidae > Hydrozoanthus > Hydrozoanthus sils. The sequence continues at coordinate 679 of JAOBRD020736607.1, forward strand.
AAGTACCCTATTCCCTCCCCTTCCTTCATAGAAGCCTAAACTGTAGCTGGAAATATACCAGAGGGATATAGTTAACCCTTCAGTTGAAGGTGTGGGTGCGTTGTGTATTTTTAGGGATAAAAAGTAGCCAATCTTACAGTTTTTGTAGAGGTATTCTGGAACCCAGCTCAATTACACTTAGTTTTAATTGATCAGAAGTGTTTCTCCAAAATGGTTGGTAAGTGAAATTGCTATAATACATGAACATGTTATTCTTGAGGATGATACTATGTCTCAAGCTATAAACAACTGAATGACATATGGTTAAAATATAAGGCTTTTGATTTGTATTTGACCTGACAGTTCATATTAAATTGTTATACATACTTAATATTTTCAGCCATTTGTAAGGTTACTTGAACAATGAACGGGGTATATTTCAGGAATTCGATGCGGCACAAACCTTTTCAATGAAAATATTCACTCATAAATATACGAACAAGGTAACATTGAGTATGTTCTTATTAGTATGTTTTGGTGTCGTTCCCATGTCTAACTGCCGGTTTTGGTTATGTGTCTATCAGTATCTAACTATCCCTAGATTCGTAAGAAGTCCATCCGATTTCTCTCTCTGTCTGCAAGTAGATTTTGCTCGTACATTTTAGGTTAAAGAAAAACTCCAGGGCCACATTTACTAAAACCAAGGACCTGGGAATCTAAAAGAGAATGGAAATACTAAACGAAACAGTATCTCAATTGGCCAAAGAGCACCGTAACGACAAAAATTGAAAAATTTTCTGTAATTACGGACTTTATTTATTTGTCTCCCTCAAAACTATGAAAACGTGAGAAAATAAAATTATTCTTTTTTCACTGCTCATCTAAAAAATTTTTAGGACTTTCCAGCACTGATACTAATTTTCCAGACCTGGATTTTGAATCTTGAATCTAGGACTTTCCAGGTTTACCAGGACCCAAACGAACTCTGTACTTTTTCCTTTTCCTAAATTTTGTGTGTTCTATTATGTTTTGACAAAATTCGAGGCACAATTTCGGGCTGCTATCCAACCAAAAGCTAAGCCAATTGTTTAGTTGTCTTGTTAGTTTGCGCATGCCTTATCATTGTTGTCTAAATGAACCCCTCTCCGCCTTTTCGCCCCCATGCCTGTGTTACATACCTGAAGTATACTAAACAGAGTTGTTCTTCCAAGTGAATCAAGGTTAGTTTCCGTACAATAACGTTGGTACAGCTGGATAGTTTTAGAGGCTATCACTGTTCTAACTGGGTTAGGAATTTCCAACCTACCCCCGCTTGATAGTTTCAACATTCTGGTACCGTACGCCACATCTTGAAGGACATTAGGACTGCTAATAAATGCCATAAAGTGATCTACTTTAGCAGGATCCAGTCGCGCTCTCTTTATTGGTTGCAACCTTGGCACTGGTTTCCCAGCCCCTGCCCTAGCAGCTTGCCTCCGTGCTTCATCAATTGCCCATACACTCAAGCCCAGAATCAACTCTTGAAGTTGCCTTTTTGAATAGTATTTTACAAATACAGAAAGTATCTGTCGCTTCAGAAACCACAAGTTCGCTTCTTTAAACAAAGTTATCAAATGCGACAACTTTCCTTGCACATCGTCATCATTCCTGTCATATTCACTGTTCGTCAACTCATTTAACAATACTGCAGCTTGTCCTGGCGCAAGGCAGTGTAAAACCAAATTCACAACTTCTCGGCTCTTGCCTCTGTAATACCTCCGAGTAGCTGGAGAAGCTTCCGACCACGGAATACTCAGTTGCCGCGTAACTGGTTTAGTCTCTTCAATTAATGGCATGGAACGGTTGAACTCATTCAATTTTTTTAAAGAAAACTTCATGTACGGCGTAGCACTCCAGTCTTGTGACGCATCAGGCCCCGTTACTGACTCGTCGTCACTTTCAGAGAAAGTATCTTGGATATCCAAACCAACCTTTAAAACATAACAGTTGTTGAGGCTTTAAAAATAGGTTTGAAGCTGTCAATGTACTCTGCTATCTTAACCAATTTTAAGTTCTCGATCTTACCTTTTCAACTGAGGTACTATTTTCTGGTGGTCAGGAGGGGCGTCTTAGCCATGTTGTAGGCGACTGTTGAACAAGGCAAAATATTGTTAGAGAAGTGGCTATTAAGTCTGTTATTAATGTGAAGCAGGGTGAACGGAAAAGAAAAAGGTAAGCACACGTAGAAATTATACCTAAAAGTAGCAGATCGATGTTTTCGAAATAAGTTTGTTAGTCACTACTGATAATACCTCAACTTTGCTTGAATAATCTGATATAGTATCCATTTCCTTGTGCAGCGTTGTTGACACTAAATCCTAAAAGTAAAAACCAATTAGAATACAATAAACATCTCACGTCGTTGAACGTACTATCGGAAACTAAGTAGCCTGGGAAGCTGCACTCCAAAATTATTTTCTTATATGCTTAAAAACATCAGTTTGGGATTCCAAAAAGGCACTTGCTAAAACGATTCATTAAGTGATATTCTGCAAAAGTACCCAGTAAAGGTACTAGAGGTCTGACGTCACAGCGTGAAAATGCAGTTATCGAAGAAATAAAGCTTTTTGTTAAATTGCTTAAGGAAAACGTTTTTCATTCTACTAGACGATTTTACAATAAATGCCGGCAACCAGTAAAAAACTCCGAAAAAGACAATAGAGCTGATTCTTTTGACGTACGTTGTAACGTCAGTGCAACAATTCTTCCTCCATGGGATTGACTAGTGCTTTCTTTACTCTTTTTTGCCGAATATTAACAAATGAATCGTTTTAGAAAGTTTATTTTTGAAATACCAAACTGATGTTTTTAAACACGTAAGTAAATAATTTTTGGAGTGCAGGCTCCTTTAAACGCATTTTGTAAACTGTGACGCAAATAAAAACAGCTTAATATTTACCTTCAAAACAGGTGTAGGTTCTGTAATCACTTCTTTAGAATGAAGCCTCCTGCATTTCCTTGTTGGTAAGAAATTCAAAATGTAAGTAATTTTTTTTTACCAAAAATCTAAATTTTTAAGCCAAAATTTAAAGATGTGTCCCGGCGCCACACTCTACACGTTTGAAGGGCCCCGATAGTTTTGTTTGCAACAAAAAATCAGCTGTGTGTGGCAATTACAGATAAATATACGGTGTTAGCGGCAAAACAAGTTAAGTTATTACGTAAACGGGACAGTATCCCAAGTCGTTTGCCCGCCCTAGCTATAATGTACTTTATATGATAGGTCCAAGAAATAGTGTCATCTCACTCCGGTGTTTCTAACTGCAGAAAGACCTGCCATGAAACGCTACATGTATAACGTGGTTTGCTGCGTTTTTAAATAAAAAACATTTGCATCTGAAGCCGAGACGTGATAGTTGTGGGCAATTTGTGCTCTCGTTATAAAATTTCTCTTACAAGAATGCGTGTAATCAATTTCTACGTCTACATCCACATTTTATTGGTTGGTAAAATTTGCCACTGTGTGATCTAAAATGCATGACAACTAGTATTTTTTATGTCGACGGAAAATATTCGTAGTGAGCCTCGATCAGTCGCAGAATTGAAAAAATAGACAAGCTGAAAGGTACAAAAATGTTCTTTCTCATACTTTCGGGGACTGTTGTTGTCAAAAAGTGACTACATTTTGTGGGTTCTTGACCGTGCCAAGAGTCCTACATGAAGATACTGTTATAGTTTTAGAGTTTACCTGATCCAACAGGAACATTCACACCCAACTGGTCTTTCATTGCTTCGGAAAAGCTAACAGACAGTCCCCTGTCTGGTTATTCTTTGCTTTTCCCGTGAAGTGGATGACTGCATTTTGCGGCCGGACGACTAGCGTTCCAATGTGTGCCAAGCAATTCTCTATGTCTGGGACAAATCGTCATATATTCTGCTTTCTCATCAAAGAGGCCGGCTCTCAGGAGTATGAGATACCATTCACCCTTTATTTCTGGTGAGGAAATCTTCATGGTTCGAAGATGACACGAAATATCCTTCAAGCAAGTGGAAAGAGGAACGCACTCTGTTTCATGGCGATATTGAGTAGATTTGCCACAACTTTCCAGTGAGTACTTCGAAAAAGAACAACCAGGTGCTTCTTTCATTTAAGTGCAGACAAATGTTTCAATTAAAATTTGCTTTCAAAGCTGAGTAAATCTGTCTTCTATCGATCCCGCCCAAAACAGTTTGTTTTGATTTTGCGAACATCTGCAGACCAATATGTTTGTGGGCCCAGACAAGAGGGCTGTCGAAGTAATACTCGAGTTTTGCTGCTTTTGCTGATTTTCCTTGTTTCACTTCATCTCAGTTGCTGTACGCAAAAGGTATTTTGATTTAATTGAGAGAACCTAAAATGACAAGAGGCTTCGACGTGTAGATGTGGAGAGAATACTCAACGAAAACTTTTGCTGTGTTTGAATTATGGCGTTCGCCGACACTGGCACGACAGTAATTTTTTGTCGAGCCAGCTGAAGTTTCGAGCCAACATGCTTACCATCAACAATTTCCTGGCAAATGGTACGTATTTTGGTATAAATTCAGATTTTGAAAAGCTAGTAACGATATTTTAGTACATTATACAGTCGAGTTTGTGTGTGAGAAGGAGTCTGTTGTCTACGCAAAACGTCAAAATTGTAAATTTTACTGGCTTGCTGTGCAGATGACAACAAAACTCGGTCCGAAACCGCATCACTCAATTATAGTTGCGGCACAGTTGGTTTAGGTTTGTTGCAATGTGCGAATCGAAAAAATGCTGTATAAAGATTCCTACTTTTTGAGCAATTTCATTTAATGATGAAGTAGCTCAAAAAGTAGGCCGAGAAAAAAATATTCTGGTTGTGTTTGGCAGTTTTGCTGGTATTATTCTGAAGTTTAGGTAAGGAACACTTGTTCAGACTAGTTTAATTTGACTGGTAGTTTAAAGTGCCTGAAAACGAAGCCGTCACACTTCGTATAAAATCGTAGAGTGAAATGGGGAAAAACGCCTCCTGGGGGAACCCCCCTGGAAAACAGACAGGAAAAGAGTTTTAACCCAAATAACTCTATATTCACGAATGGTGTACCAGGTTGTACATTTGTGCCAAATATGAGTCAAATCCGTGGTCTAGCCTGTCACACCTTCTGCATGGTCTTCTCACGGACAGCCTCTTAAAGTCAAAAACAAACTGAGAGCTGCAGCAATAAAAAGCGGAAGCGCCGACGACCATAATACGTTTAAACAAATAAGAGGGAAGTCAAAGCACTTATCAGGATCAAGAGAAAGCACTATTCCACCAAAGTGAAAGAATCTCTTCTTAATAACCCTAAAAGCTTCTGGTCTTTCGTCAAATCTATGACAAAACAAAATCGCATCCCTAGCTTTCTAAGAGACGGCCAACGTTTTGTGACTAACAACAAAGGCAAAGAAGATTTATTCAACTGCTTTTTTCAATCAGTCTTTACCGCAAACAACAGTACAATTGAAGTCTCTCAGAAGACAACTGCTATACTCGCTGATTATTTAAGCGAACTTGATTTGTTGCTATAAGAGGTGGAAAAGTTATTGTATAATATTGATCCATCCAAAGCGCCTGGTCTGGACAACATTCCAGATAGATTACCAAAGGAAACTGCGTCCGAAATTACACCCTCTCTCTGCCGTCTGTTCAACCTTTCGCTTGTCACTGGGCGAATTCCCAGATCAGTGGAAATTGGCAAGTGCCCTGTTTTCAAAAAAGATGACCCAACGCTAGCCAAAAATTACCGTCCAATTTCTCTACTATCCATCTTGTCTAAATGCTTTGAGATGGGTTTTCAACCTTTGTTATTCGCACATTTCGTCTCAGTTATATCACCTGCAACATGGATTTCTCAGAAGAAGGTCCACTGTCACTCACCTTCAAGTCTATCACGAAGTCATTCATGCCATAGCTGAAGAGAAAGAGGTCGATATGGTTTACGTAGACTTTGCCAAAGCATTTGACAAAGTCCCCCACTCAGCCCAGATTAACAAGTTGTCTCGCTTTGGTATATCTGGCCTGTTAAGACAATGGTTCCAGAGTTACCTCTCCAACAGATTTCAGCGAGTAATGCTACAGGGTGCCACGCCCAACTGGTACAAGTTACTTCTGGAGTACCTCAAGGCTCCATATTAGGCCCACAACTCTTCCTTGCCTATATCAATGTTATCCCACAGCATATCCAACATCACTCTAAATTAGTAATTTTTACTGACTCCAAATTATATAAGATCATTGCGAAGCCTCCAACTAGAGTCACACCTGGGCAATAAGCCTTAGCATACCAAAGTGCAAAACCCTGAATATCTCCAGAAAGAAATCGCCCTCAAACAGAGAATACCACCTTCATGGGACCCTATTAACCAAAGTCAGCAAAACCATCGATCTGGGCATAACCATTATGAACAACCTTCAGTGGTCTCAACACATAGAGCAATTCTCCCTGAGAGCAAACTGCGCTCTTGGCCTTATTCGCCGAATCTGTAGAGACATCAGTGACTTGAACACTAGGAAACTTTTATACTGTTCAATTGTTCGACCCAAGTTAGAATAATTTTATGCTAGTGAAATTTGGTCCCCTTACACTTGTAAGGACAAACTTTTGATAGAAAATGTCCAGCGCAGAGCTACGAAGTTCATTTGAAACACCTAGTCCTTATGTTTAAAGCAAGGGCAGGCTATGTAGATCTTGGCCATCATGACTTTTTCCAGCAAACCGAAATACATCATCGCAAATACAATGCATGCAAATTTAACTACCATATACTTTGCGCAAAACAAAACTATTTGAAACACTCATTTTATTATAGATCGGTAGCTGCCTGGAACAAGCTACCCTGTAGACATCAAAAGCAAGAATCAGTCGCTTTCTAGTTCTAGAAAAAGGGTTTTATATATCTACACTCATAATACTCTATCTTATGTCCTCCCAACTAGTGGAGTAGGATGATATTTATGTATCTGTTAATGCGGAAGAGGGCAAAGGGTAGCCTAGATTGGGATGGGAGTCCTGTATTATTTATGTATGGGTATATATATATATTTTTTTATAGGGTGATATTTATGTCTCAGGTAATGGGGAAGAGGGCATAGGCTGGTCCAGATCGTAACGGGAGGTCTGCTACTTATGATTTTTTTTATCTGTTTAGGCAAGATATCAACTGGGCCATTGCCCTGTATCCTGCTCCAGTTGCAATATTGATTTTATCTATATATATATATATCTAATTTCATTTTATGTATTTATATACTTATTTATTTTGCCTAACGTATTTTATATTTTTATGTAAACATGCAACGAACTCAATAAAGGAAAGTAAAGTAACATTGGTAGTGTTAACAACATTTCTGTTATTGTTGCCTCAGAAGTTTTCAACATTCAAGTTTTCAAGTCCTAAGGCAATTTAGCTTTGAGTCCATCGTTGAATAGTGTGGTTTTCATCAGTTTGTTGTTATTGTTGTCAGCTGGACGAAGTACAGCACACACATACCATTGTAGTAAAAATGCAGTTGGTTTCTGTTTCATGTGGCATAATTATTTGGCACCATTACCTTTGCCATTGCCACAGACATTTTTTGTTGCACTTTATACGTGCTAAGTATGATTCCACAGTTTCAACACCAACAAACTCTCCACACAATGTTTTGCTGAGACTCATTTACTGTTGCTTGGGTACTATTGCTAAATCTTCTGTGAACTCTTCAGAATTAGTTGTTTCGGTACCTGCTCAATGCTTGGGCAATCCTCTATACTAACAGTGTCAGTCATAATTAGATCTTTAGCATTAGATGTTGTGTCAATGCGAAACTTTTTTATTTTAACTGGACCTTTTTTTGTTCACAGAAGCAGACTCCATGCAGCGGAGTTTCTTCATTTTGTCTACCTTGGAGTATCAAGCTATTTCTCATGGTATACTGGGGATACATTGTGAAAATATCCCACAGATTCAATATTTGAATCAAGTGCTGATTTCTGATGTGATTCCTTATTGGTTGCCGTCTGTGAATTAGAAATTTAAACAAAGTATGGGTCATCAGACAAGTGATTTCTTTTCTTACGTAGTGGCAGTTTCACTTACCAGTTTCTAAAATAAAACAAAAAACTAAGTTGCTAAAGCCAAACAAAAAAATGCCATGTTTTTGGTTAAAGGCTTCTAAAGATTAAGGGTCGGAAGGTATATCTTTTATTTGTTATTTTTTTTCCTTTTATATCAATGAAATTGATGTCATGTCTAGAAATGAAGAAGGTTCGACACAAAATTCCAAAATTTGCTATTTAATTAAATAATTTTTTCAGAAAGAAGAAACAACTTTAAAACTAGTACTGCCACAAAATGTTTGTAAAGATGGTGACTGGAAACACAATGGTTTTCCCTTTCCCTAAGTGAAAGTACATCTTTTTGTATTTAGCTAACGTTTTTTTTTGTTGACAATGTTCGCCTTTCTCTAATAATTTTTTTTTACTTACCGGTCATTTTGGAGATGTTAGGGAAACTGCACTGTTAAAAAGTGTTGAGTTTTGAGGCTGATCGATATTATTGGCAGATATCTGAAATTTGAAAAAATATTGAGTGGTTAGATATTTTAATAAATAAACTAAATTAAAGGTAAGATTTAAATTAAAAGAAAATTGACTTTCTGTTGATTAGCGGCGGTAGCTGTGAAGGAGCAAAAAAAATAGGTGATGGGATTTGGCAGGGGTTAATCAGTCAACACTTACCATTCAATTCTGTTGCCAGCAGTAAACTTGTCTTTTTTTCCACTTTATCCAAGTTAAGTGGAGATTCAACAGATTTAGTGGTTCAAAATGAAAGTTGATTAACAATTGGAGTTTTTTATAGTGTGCAACACTAATCTCTTGTGCTATGCTACTTAGTCGTTGCTCCTCTGCTAAGCGATATTGCAAAGTTTTACAACATATTACTAACTGCAACATGTATGACGCTCCAGGAGTTCTCTCAGATTTGCCAATATCTATCCATGCATTTGACAATGCAAGCCCTTGACTTTTGTGGATTGTCAGAGCATAGGCAAGCCTTAATGGTAGTTGTTGTCTTTCACAAGTTACACCATCTAGTGACTCGGCAGTTACAGTTGCTGGGCAGACAGGTACACAAGATGGCAGAGCATCATCGATGGAAGGAGTTCCGTAATCATCGAACTTAACAATTACGGCTATAGGTGAATCTGGTGGTTGGTGATTTATCTCATAAATAATATCAACTACAGTCCCAGTTGCTTCATTGCAGACGCCAACTTTCGCCCATAAATTCATTGCCAACATGACTTTGGCTCCTTTAGCTAGAAAAAGTGTTGGTTCTAGTCCTAACATATCATCAGAAGTACAACTTTTTGCTGTAGCAGAAGAGTGGCAAGCATTTATATTAGCAACAGATCGTGTAACTTTAATAATCTGATCATGATTATATGCAGCAACTTCTTCATTAGTGTAAAATAGTCTATAACAGCATCATCAAATTCTGTGATTGAAACGCTTGATGGTTGACGTGTTAATAACATTTGCCAGTCTTCAGTTGTCGACTCTCCTTTTCGGAGACTGTTCTTGTTCTGGAGAGGAGCCCTTCACTCTATGATTAACAGTAACTTTGACAACTTTATTAAACATTCTATATGTTTGATGTCCTTGTTCTTCAATAACAGGTGGTAACTGTGCTGGATCACCAATTGAAATCAGGGAAATGCCACCAAGTACTTTATCATAGCAGCCAGTTGCTTGTTTGCAGCGCTTGTTTATCCAGCCAAATGTAGTTTGGCCAATCATAGGATACTCATCTATGAGTATGTACTGTATGTTCTTCAGACTCTCCTGCAGTCTACACAAGCTCTGACCAGTGACATCTTTGTTTCCCCTTGGACGAACAGGTAGTTTCAGCAACGAGTGTGTAGTTATACCTCTAATGTTTTAAGAGGCTTTACCTGTTGTGGCAGTAACGGCACATTTACTTTGCAAAAGATTGCGTAGAGCATTTAAGAGATAGCTTTTACCTGTACCAGCTTGTCCTATAATTGTCAGACACAACGGGTCCTTGTCATCAGTAGTATCATGACAATGATTACTAACAATGTCAAGTTGTTGCGTTTCACTGAAGAATTTTATATATAACTTCAGGGCTTTCATGCAAACCATTGGGAAATTGTTCTCTCTTGGTTTTAACCCAAGTTGGCGTTTAAACAATTTGTTGTTCAGTGTACTGTTTCCTGTCTTGATGCCAATCATTGGATGCTGCTGGTAGAACACCAGCATTTGCAAAAGGTTTAGAAGATCAGATAAGATTATCCATTCTTCGCGAGTGTTACTAACTGTCTGAAGAGGTTCATCATCTTGTTCTTCCTGATTTTGGTTAGCATTTTGTAGCTTATCAAACCAATCAGGTACATTTGCTTGTGCATATGGTGTTTGCAAGAATTCTTGCCAGCAGCTGATAAATATTTCAGTTGAAGGTTCCTGATAATCCCAGGCATTACTTTGGGTTGTTTTCCAAGGCTTATACTTTAAAATCTGATATTTACAGTATGTTGCAAAATTTGCTCCTCTGGGATTAGAAGAGTAGTTTGGAAAAATTCTTTGAATCAGATCAGGAAGTTTTGTCAACTTACCATTTCCAACTTTAAATGTTGTAGCAGACTGGAGAAAGTTCATACCTAAACATGTGGTGAATTGTCATATTGCTCACGATTAGCATATACATCAAGTAATGAGTTGCTAGTACAAGTATCACTATTATCTTTTGACAAATTAGTTTTTAGTCGGCGTGATCCATTTAGACTCACTGGAATGATAGTAAATGATGAACTATGTAGTTTCAAAGAAAGTTAGTTACGCATTGTTTCTTGGGCAGCATAATCCCTTTCACCTAGAGTTTTCTTAATGGCTTTGTGAGGATCACTCGGGCATGGGCATTTTGCACGATAGAATTGAATGCCTGTTTAAGGATAGGTGACCTTGGTTCACACTTTGCAGTAAGATACTCAACACATAGTGGTCAATGACTACCTGAATATCACAGTTAGCTCTCCAACCTTGGAACTGAAGCTGCTGATGGTTGTTTAACCTAGTTTTTCCTCTTAGTAACAATCTTTGCTCTATACTGTTCAGCACCAGTTTTGCTATGAACCTTTTCAAATTCTAATCTGGATGAGAGCAGTGGTCAAATGGAAAATGAAACCTGCGTTTCAACTGTGTTTCAGTGATGTTTCTTCTAAGACAATAGCTAGTACTACATCGTGTATGCCGTTGAACCATGTTGAGAAGATCAACATAATCTGAATCGCTATCCCAATTTGGAATGTCATTGTACCGTCTCTGACATGGATGTAGTTGTGGTCTAACCCACATGTCTTCATCTGGTTGATTGGGGTTCATGGTCGACAAAAACCAATCAACATGCTGGTAAGCAGTTTGGGCAGCTTAATTACCGGTTTCAATGTCATGGTCTAATTCAGACGTCTTCTCAATAAAAGTGTTTTCATCTTTGCACTTCAGAGCTAAGAAGCCTTTTAAAGCAACCCTTGTCAACTCACACAACCCTGGGTCGGTTTTTAGTTTAGCAGTACCATCACAATGTATACTAGCTCTACCCTGATATTCAAACCTGAACCAGTGCCACTTGGTATCAAGCGTTTCGTACAGCCAATACTCTCTAGTCTTTGGGTGAAAAACCAGTCAGCAATATGGGGATTATTAATGACGTTTTGATGTCTCTCTTCACTAGTTAACTCAATAGTACTATCACCGCAGAACAAAGAATGTAACTCAGGCCAATGCATATCAGCTGATGAGAAAGTGAAATATGATGTTGGTGTACCAACATTGGTTACGATCGCTATGAGGTCTTCTTTCACTTTATGCCAGTAAGCATTTGTACCTGCAATTCAGCTGAATTATTGTTAGCAGCCATTTCACGCAGTTCATCAATTGTTAGATTTGCTTTACCTGGATTTTGTTTCAGAAATATCCCAGTTTATTCCAGTGTTCTTTTTCTCTGGATCATATTGAAAGCCCAGTAAGAAAACCTGGGATGACTGGCAAATCTATAGACCCATTTACCATCTATGTTTTCACCAAACTTAATTAAATGTTTTACTCTCTGAAAGTGAAACATCTCTAGCTAATGCTTGGTTTGTTGGGTCCCCTTTACCATCAGGAAATAACGTAGGAAATGCCATTGTAGCTAAGTAAGGTGTCTGATATTCATTCAGTGGTTGGCCTTCATTCGTAGGCCACAACATAGGTACATCTGTAGAAAGCTGTTATCTATCTGCAGTAAGTTCTTGTTCGTGTTGTTCACCTACAAGTAAAAAGCTGCTCATGTCATTAGACTCGTATACTGTATCCTCACTAGGATTATCAGTAGGTGGGCCTAGGTCAAGCTTAGCAGAGTCTGATACAAACTCATCAGTTTCAACAGTCGACAAATGATGGTACACCATTGCTAGGTAAAAGTGTTTAAGGCTTGTTAATTAATCTCTACATCTGTATGGTGAAGAATGTTTTGCACAAGCCACATCAATGCATATGCACCTTTTGGCGCCTTACATAAACATCTTTAAAAGTATTATTTCGACCTCTAATCACAGAAAGGTCTTTAGGATACCTCGGCAATGCAGAGGCCAGCTCTTTCACATATTGAGGTAAGTTAATACAGTGCCCAGAGTAACCTCTCTGACCCCCTGGTTTAATATAAACCCTCATTATTGGCAGGGCACGAGCTATCAGCCATTCTTCTACTTGAGACAAACCCTCTTTAATGGGAAATGGAGATGGAATCATGGAATTTTCATTTGAAAACTTCTTTGGAGACTTTTTGTCTCTAGCACACCTCGACCAAACGTAAGTGTCAAGAGATCTTGGTTAGATTTTAGGGGCCATACTTCATGGCAGACAGTACATTTGCAAACAAAATACACGATAGTATTGTGAAACTTAAAAATATTCGCCATAGACCGGTCTTGTTGGTGAAGCTCACCATTTTTTGAGTATCAAATTCATTTAGATGCTGAATATTTGGTATCTCACAGCATTACTGTGAAATATCATGTGAAAAAAACGTGTGAAACAGAAGGACCAAGGAAGCTTACATTTTTTGCCTTTGAAAAATGTTTGAAAAATATTGCTAATATTTGAAATATCAAGTGAAACTTACTGTGAAGTTAATATTTATAAGTAATTTACCTATGAAAATTCATGTACAGATGTGGAAACTATTACTATGTGAAATACCATGTAAAATATAAAATCAATACATCCCTAGGCCTGGAGCTTGAAGAATTTAAGAAACAGTTAATATAATTTATGAAACATGTACACTACAACAGAACGGTTCATTTCCTACAGGATTCTGACTGCAGATATTTATTTGATAACAATTTTTGTTATAATATTCTCTTTCAATTAACTTTTTGAAATAAATACATGCCAAGATATAAAATTATACAAAATGCATGTGCAGATATAAAACATAAGGTAAGATCTAGAAAATAAT
>JAOBRD020736714.1:0-18362 GCA_027575215.2 Hydrozoanthus sils
TATGTAAGGAGAAGTTAGATGTTGATAAACTGGCTGGGACTGAAAGGGTTGAGTTATGTAAGGAGAAGTTAGATGTTAATAAACCGGCTGGGACTGAAAGGGTTGAGTTATGTATGGAGAAGTTAGATAGAAATATTGAGGGGCCGCAGCCAGGCTGAAACATAGTTATAAATTTAAAAACGGTCTCTGGCTAAAATGATTAAAAATGGACGAGCTTTCGACTGCCCGAACTGCATACTTCAACTTTTTTTTTTTTACCCGTCGAAGTCTGCAGTTCGAGCAGTCGAAGCTCGTACATTATTAATCATTTTAGCCAGAGATCGTTTTTAAATTTATAACTAAGAGAAGTTTGATGTTGCTAAACTGGCTGGGACTGAAAGGGTTAACAATGCAATGATGAACATTCGCCCGTTGTAGGCGATAAGACGAAACTGGTTGATTTTTCTTGGTACTTTTTTGTGAACTTGGTCAAAAAACGAAACAACTGCTGAAACGTACTGCAACTTTTGTGTGCACCCTTTCGCAATATTTTGGAGAATATGTAAATAACTTCAGTGGCAAGAAACTATTCCTGGGCACTAGTTGGTACTTAGTGTAAATAGCCTTTTTGAAACGGAACAAACGTTGCTTTGTAGTGACGTAATCTTAGATCCCACAATTGAAGGCCACTTCTCGTCTTTTATTTTATGAAAGTTTATACAGAAGCGTTGAATTGATTGGTCATTTTCTTTTAAATTTCTCAAGACTCGGGCGGGATTGCGAAAGCAGATCTGCCCCCCTTCCCTAACAATTAATAAAAGGAGCGTTTTAAGCTTTTGCTACTGCGAGTAGAGGAAGTGTTAGAGACCTTTTAAAAGGAGGCCGCGAAGTTGCTTTTCACCTCCGTGGCGACCACCAAGTGTGCAAGTAAGCGTCAATTCTTGGTTTTCACGTACTCCCTTGAGACGCAAAAGACAAAAGACGAAGCAGCCATGTTGGTGTCCTACACAAAAGAAAAAAAATTAAAGCTCTTTCTTATAAAATAATTTCGATAATACGCGCGCTCTGATTGGTCCAGGACCATTTTCTAAATCTAGATGGTAATCATGAATGGCGTCATTAGTTGACAATATATAGTGTTGTGCACTATTACTTTAAATAGAACTTTTTACACCCACGTGACTTACTCAGAGGCATGTTTGACAAAAAGATGTATAGAGAACGTACAGCAATCTTGTAAATACAAGAATCGATTTTAGTATTTACCACACAAGTGAATATCCATTTTCACGCGTTTTGATTGGTTAACTCAGATTGCTCGGAGGTAAAATATCCAGTGCTATTTACCTCCGAGCAGCGAAAGAAACGGCAACAAAATGGCTTCCCGTTTCGCTTTGGTTACCGACGAGGAAATAACTTCAGTAAATGATGAAGGTGTTCCCAAAAACACAAAATTGGCAACAAAATTTGGTTTGTTAGTATTTAATGGTAAATCAACCATTCCTGACTTACAATTGCCATGTGACTTCTACTTGATAACGCAACGGCGCGCGTAAATATTTTTGTAAAATAGCCCGAATACTTGTGTTTCTGTCGGAGCATTACCAGAACTAAATTATTTTTTGGTTCATTGTTTATTCAACTTGTGTGGTATATACTAAAACAATTATTCACCTTAGCGTCTGTGAAAGTGGTGTATATTTACCTCGGCGACGGTGCGCGTAAATATTTTTGCAAAATAGCCCGAATACTTGTATTTTTGTCGGTGCATTGCCAAAACTAAAGTATTTTTTGGTTCATTTTTTACTCAACTTGTGTGGTATATACTAAAACATGCGGCTCGGCAAATATCCACCACCATTCACCTCCACTTCGGTGAATAATTGTTAATTATTGTTAAATTTTAAACACTATGGTCGGTTCAAAACATTGCATTAGCCGCCTTTCGATTTTACGATAGCTGGTTTGTTTGTCTGATTTAGGACGTCATTAGTGCACAGCCCTATTGACCAGATATGAAAATAAATAGGAGGTAAAACATCTCGAGGAGTCAGGCAGTTGGACCATCTATTTAAGGGATTTTAAGCAACAAGGACAACAACATCGACAACGACGCGCGGCCTATAAAAACTGCACTTCTTGCTTTTCATTTTCGATCAGGTACGGCTAGTTGCTTTCACTTTTGTCAGAGTTACCCTTTGTGAAGAGAAAAAGCTGAAAGTGTTCTTCTTAAGCCGGGGACGCACTAAGCGATTTTATACGTCGATCGCTGCAATTGGCGAAATTGGCTCAAATTCGTTTAGTGTGTCACCTACTGCAATAGCAAATTTTGCTGATCGCAGCGGCCTGGCGTATGAAATCGCCCACATCTAGCATGTCAGATACGAGTGATTAAGTACGCCACGTTTCGCTGGAGATCAAATTCGCTGCGATCGGCGTATTATAAAATCGCCAAGTGTGTCCCGGGCTTTAAAGAAGAACGAAAATTGACAAAATTTAATGTAGGTCGTTGTCGTTGTCGTTAAACCCCAAACCTGAGCTTTTCACGTTGTAATTTTCTAGTCGACGGCGTGCAGGTGGCCAGCACGGTGCATTCCAACGTGCAGCTATTGTATTCACTATTGTTTCCTGCCGTCCTCGTCGGCGTAGTGGTCCTCGTTACTTGACTCCCTTATGTCTCGTGTGAACGTACTTAGACGCGTTTGTGTACACACAAGTTGAAACCCTATGAAAGGTACCGGTGAAGACTAATGGACTGAGTAATCGGGGTTTTTTTTTCAGAGTACGAAAGGATAAAATTCTCGTGAAAATTAAAGTCCTGAATAACTCTGAAAGATTCGTCAGTCGGGTCTGTTCGTTCCCGCCAGAGTGAGGCAACTGAAAATGTAAACTGCTAACATTAAAATGGATGTAAATGCAAAACACTTGCCACACTGTTCTGAATGAGGTGTGATGATTTTGGCTAAACAAAAGTTTTGTTTGGATCCGTCCTTGAGCCCTTACACCCCCCCCCCTCCCTCTCTCTACCCCCCACAGTTCTCCTTCCTGGTACTTAACGCACAACTCTTACGGAAGCCACGACTGCTACAAAGGAGACTAAATCACAAAGGGAGATGGACTAGGTTGGAAATGATTTTCATACTTACTATTCTTTTGATATCGAGTTTGTATTCAAATTCAGATTTGATTAACCTAAGTAGATTTTATTTCTCTTTATTTCCAAGTCGTACTACAAACTACACTACTCGCGCGCAGAACACGTGAAATCTGTTTTACTCTCATGTGCATATACTTTTTCAGCCCTCATTGTTATTAGCGTACTATTATGATCTAGTATCAACTATTACCATATTTTACCTACAAAACTATTCTCTTGCCTATTAATTTCATATATATCGACCCTCTGAAACAAACTAGTTAACCGCCTGCATTTTACTCTTTGCTCAATAACATAGAACCCTTAAATGCATGCAACTCACTCAGTCCTAACAGCTCATATTTCTGTTTCATATTTACCACAAACTGGGACATCGTCTTCTGAACTTAATTCTAAAGTGCTTTGGCTACCAAAGGTTAATTCTTTCAGTTTATTATTTAGAGATTGACCATCTCTTTTGTTGTTACTTGAATCAGAAAATGAACACGTTTCGTTGTTTATAGAGTCTCCATCTTCATTCGCGTCTAAAAGTTTACAAGCAGCATCTGCGCTATTTTTCGGACATCGATTAACTATAACAATATCACAACTCGCTGGAGTTGTAGAATCCTGAGATTTTTGTGTTAGTTGTTTCTGCTTTTCTATAGATGATAAAGAACAATCAAGGTTTTGTTGTTTAAAAACGGGACGAGTTTGTTTTTGACATACATACGTGGAATCCTCTGCGGAGTCGTCAAACGATAAGTAAAAGTTATGACTGACGTCTTTTGAGTTGTAGTTTCTTTTGTTACAAAGTGGCTCCTGACAGTGTCTGCTTTTTTCACGAAGAGAATTCACAAATGAAGAGGTTTCTGTTTCGTCCTCGTTGTCTGAGGCCTCGTCACAGCTACAAGTTCTACAAATCAAAGAAGCTGCACTTTCCTCATCTGATGGGCAGTTTGGGCTGTCCGAAATGGAAGATGAAAACTTCCGCTTCCGTTTTGAGTTTCTATTTTCTGTTTTAGTTCTAATTTCCAGGATTTCGTTCTCTTCGAATGTTCGATCAGACTGGTAATCGTTGCAAGAAATAACATCTAAAATAACGTCTTTCAGTTTCTCGTATTGATCACCAACCTTGTCACTAGGTAACGATTTTAAGGCCTCGACGGAACCTTTTTCAGGCTCCTCAACCTCTACTATTGGCTTCAGTTTTTCATTTGGACAGCCATTTGTGCTACAGCTACTAGAGCTAGTTAAGGAGCTGTCATTGCTTACATCTAGTCTATCAGTCTCTGTGTCCGTATCGCTATCACTCTGGGTGAGACGAAAGCTACGGCCGCCAAGCCGCATAACTCGTGGTGACACCATCGCAATCCCACGATGCGAGAACTCTAGTTCATAGTCTTTTGGTGGGTAAGGGCTCGTCTCGTATTGCAAAATCTCAGGCTCGTTATGTCCGTATATGGGACTAGAACCCAGCTCGATGCTGTCCAAGTGTTGTACATCACGGTATACAGGAGTCTCGATGCATTTGCAGGCGTATAGAATCTGTTGCTTGATAATCAGCGCAATTATTGCAAGTATAAAAATAGCAAGAATGATACTCAACACAATGAGAACAATTTCTTGGTTGCTGTCTTCCTTTATGGTAATGTATTTGCGGGGCGAGTCTATTATAACAAGGGGGGGAGGGTTGCGATCGAAATACGCCACCGTGGTGGGGCCTGTTTCCTTTCTGTTAGCAGTCGTGCTGTCTGTTGATGTTGAAGTGGACATTTTACCCACCCCACGCACAGTTGTAAGAGGTTTCGTAATGGGCGAATCAGTATGAACTGAAGTGGGCGAGCTTGAGGTTTTGTCATCTGATGTAGTTGTGGTTGCAGTTGAAGTCTCAGAGCTGTGGGTAGACATGGTTGATGAAACATCCTTCGCTGTGGGAAGTGAAGTTGTCGAGGTTGAGTTGTAAGTGAAAGGAGTTTCTGTAGAATAAACAGCAGTTGAGCCGAAACACTCTAAACGTCCTAAAGTGTAGAATGAACGACGACTTGTTCCAGAGACACTAAACATCAGCATCCTTACAGGAAGCTTGGATGAATCCGTTATGTATCCCTCGTCGCTCCGCCAAACATTATCCCCACTATCGCAGTTACATACTTTGTTAACATCTGCGCATGTGCTATTCAATCCGCATGCGCACTTCTCGCTTCCTGGAGTGGCACCACCCCAATAGTCCTGCACTTGGCTATCATATGATACCCATCTTCCACCGCGTCCTTGGTACTTGTCAAATTTCTTTGGAGAATCAAACAAACTTGAGTTTTGACAGGAATATTTGATGTACTGTCGACAGTGCTTGCTGGTTGCGATGAGTGCTCGTATGTTTTCCATGCCCGTTTCATAACTTATTTGGTGAATATAAAAAGGACGACGAATTGATTCGTCAGATATTTTGCCTTGACTGGCAATCATTGGATTCCTCCCACGGGAGTGATCTATAACAGTAGCTGCTCCTTCTTTATTACTCATTTGACAATAACAATTAAATGGTTTTTTCCCTTTCGGGTTAATTTTGTAGAAGGTGTCCCTTGTGAACCCTACATCTTTCCAATCGGCACAAGTTTCTTTGTAGTTGAACGCCGGCACATCGCACAAATCACCTTTATAATCTGTCTGAGAGCAATCACAAATCGTTCTTTTGCGCTGCTGTGTACATCTTCCGCCATTTTTGCAAGGATTTGGCAGACAAGAATCTTTGAGCGAGCACATTCCGCGGAGTACATGCGACCCCGTTACAGCGCTTGTGAGGTTTACCCGTTGTCCTTGAACTTTGATGTCATAAAAACAACCAATAAACCCAAGTATGTGCTTATAGTTTGCTGCGATCTTTACGTCACGACTATTAGAAAAGCGCACTCGTAGGGATGCGTCGATTATATGGGATGTTTTGTCCTTGTCAACAAGTAAGGTGGTCGAGAAAGCGCTGATGGAGACTGAGACTGAGTGCCAAAGGCCATCCTCGAGTGCGAACCCCGCGTGTAGTGTAACGGGGCGACGGGGCTCGTGGTAAATCACTTGCAGCTTAACCCTTCCTGTCTCGAGACTCAGGAAAATACTAGCACCTCCGTGGTGCTGCAACTCTTGATAAAGCAACATACCGTCTCTGTCATAAGTACGAAATTTGAAGCTAAAATTAAACGTGTTGAGTTCTGGTACTTTCACTAGCAAGTATGATTCAGGTGTGAGAAACGTTATTGGGTTGTAATATGTTTCCTTCCTACAGCCGTATACTTCGTTTCCGTGTACAACAGCTCCCTTAGTCTTGTTCTTGGCTTTTTGCAGCACGTTGAGTCCGTTTATTACTGCGTCCTCCATGCAGCCAGCAAACGATACAAACGGATACTGTTTTCTTTGACGTCGAAAGGCTTTCTTGCCTTCTTCATCAACGTCGGCGATGTAAATGTTCCCATCGAGGTCCAGAGTTGTGAATTTCCCTGGCAGTTCAAACGTCTTCCTTTCGATATCTATCCTCAAATCCATCATGTTGCCAACCCGTTTGACGTCAACTTGGTGCCACTTGTTGTCTGCCAGGTCTTTTCCTAACACTTTCTCGTAGTACCCGGATTGACTAGCTGTGTTGCCCAAATTTGACGTGTACCTTAGGTATTAAAATTGAGACTGGTTAGAAATTGCAGCTTGCTAAACCTTATAGCTAAAAAGCATTTATTTGTCTTTCTTCGGTACTTTTCTCATGCTATATGTTTCTTCAAGTCGCAGTGGCCGAGCAATTAGCATGTTCGACTTGTCCTAGGGTCGCGCAGTCAGACCACTGTGTTTTGTCCTTGAACAAGACACTTTACCCAACTTGTTCCAGTTGACTCAGCTGTATAAATGAGTACCAGCTTCTGCTGGGGGCTAACCTGCGATGGTTAAATGTCCTATCCAGGGAGATTCAAAGACAAAGATATATAATTGCCGTCCTAATGGGTCGACTGTCGATTAGGTCAAGTTAGGTAAAGTTTCTTGCTCAAGGACGTCCGGGACTCGAATTCGTGACCTAGGTGAATCGAACATACTAACCACACACCACTGCACCACTGCACCACTGCAGCTTTTATAAAAAGTGTACTTTTCACTGCTCATGTCCAAATGAGCCTCGCAACTTTGCTTTATATACTTTCTTGCTTAGACTTAACTTTAGATTTTTTAAACTAAACTTTGCTTATCACAGAAACTGGGAAGAAATTCCCATTTAAAATTCGTATCCCTGCGACAAGCAAACCATCTCCTACTTCATGCTTCCAAAAGATAGTTTTACATAATATGATGGTATAAGGAACACAGAATGCTCTGTCATACTGGTTGATTGCATGTGTAGGACATCATGCAACTCTGAGGGTCTCTATATAAGGCAAGCTTTTTCTGATTGGTCAGCTGGTTATTCAACATATTTCTACTTCTAAAAGTTTACGAAAACATCTAAAGTTTTAGGTAAGAGATCGTTGGTTTTATAAACGGCCCTTTGAAACACCATTGTTTGTCCAATGTAATCAGTGAGTGACGTATGAAACTCTTTATGATCAATTTCATGTCAGTTTTATGTAAATATTTAGTTAAATGAAGAGGCAATTTTAATCCTTATCACCTTCCTTTGTGTTAATTCATGTGAATTAACATGTTAATAAAGCCACTTGTTTATTAGAAGTAACTGAATCTGCAATAAAACTACTACTGAATTAAAATTGCTCTACGATGAATAAAGATCTGATTAGCGTCCCGTAACAATGAACCTTTGTTCGAGATTTTCAATTCTTCCTTTCTTAAAGTGTCTTAGACAAGCTCTGAAGCTCCTTTTTATGAAGTGCACGGAAACTGAGAGAGTATGATAGCAGCTAACAAGACTTTAAAAACAACAACATTTTGTTTCTAACATTTAAATGCTGAGTTTGTTCATGCAAAACGGTTTTTTTATTTCCTGGGAAGATACGAAGACTCGCTGGACTGAAGTGTTGGACATAACTTAGAGCTGTTTTATCTATGGCTTCCAGTTTGATAGTGTTTTACTCTTCTTTGTTTAATGGTAAAAACTGCGCAAAAAATGAAAAAAACAATAATAATAATGTTAAACCGGTCCCCTTAAAAGATTCTTTATCCCCTTATCTACAAGTAATTTTGAATCGCGAAAGGAGATACCATGCATCTACCAATAGAACCTGTAATTTGGCGCTCATTTCTTACTAATTTTACTTTGATTTTTAGGTTTTACACCCTAGTTTTCCTCCATAATAAATTCACAAGGCCAAAACTTTAAAGATTAATAGACAGCAACGATATAAAATAGCAAAATGTTGTTGTGAAGAGTACAAGAAACGATAGAAAAATAGATTTTGTAATTTGGCGAGCCCATAAACAATAGGACTACACATGCGCGGAAGGAACTGACCACAGGTGCAAAAACGGTGATATTAGACGGTCGTGTGTGATTTAGTTTCAGGAAATATCATTTTATTTTACACTTCTATCGATTTGCTTCTTAGAGTTACGAAATGCGTAGATTGAATGGAACATAACAGCATAAGTTTGGAATTGGAAGGGGACAGCAGCTGTAGATCACTGTTTTAAAGATGTTATTAAATTCACCCACATGGCGTCAATGAATTTTAAAGTTGTGGTATAGGCATTTTTGATCAGTGATTAAATGAAACTCAAAGTATACTGAAACTTCTAAATCTCAACATTTGAATAAAGTTTCCATAAAAACATATAAAAACAAAGACTGGACCGCTCATGAGTACAGATACTAAACTGAGATTTTGCCAAGAGTGTAATCGCAGCGTTTTGCTAAGAACGGAAGTTACAGTTTTTGTAGACACAAGTTTCTAATATTGATAGAGTGCGCTACCCCTGATTTGTAAGTTTGTCGAAGAAAATGTTTACAAAACTTAAACCAAATCCAAGAGCGATAATAATTGTCGGGAGCCAGTTACTGAATGCCATTAAAATCTATTAGATAGCAACAAAGAATATGATGCTGTGTGTTTTCATAGTAAGAGAAAAAAGGAACAAAAAAATTTTAAATGTTCTAGTAAGGTTTCTTCAAAATGTAGTTATTTGGATGTTTTATACATGTATAGATCCTGAATTTAACCAGAGAATTAGATATCATTACTGCTATTTTTTTTGCACTTATCACTTTTGGCACAAAATAGATCCTATTTTTGAGGCAGAATAATCATGTATAAATACCTTTATCTCTACGAAGAAATTCCACATTTTATTGTTTCCAAAGGCTAAATGCTAGATTAAGAGTTTCTACCTTTGGGTGGCCGCAACTCATTTAAACATATTTTATGCAATGTTTACAAGATAAACTCAGATAAAGATATAACTTTAAATAAAATCATACCTGAGTTTTCCTCGCAATAGCTCCAGCGTGACGAAGTCGCCACTGCTACCAGCAGTGTGCAGAAGAAGACCCGACGGCTTAATGCTTCGAAACAACAAGTAAATCTCGTCATTCATTGATGTTAGAGGTTCATTCAATCTGTAAGTTACAAAACTGGAGCCATCGAAACTCATTTCCACTGAATTGGAGCATTTTACCACTTGCACAAGCAACAGTAAAGGAGTGACTGCAATACTCAAGGAAGACATCGTGCAGTCTGTTTGATGATTCCTTCAGAAGTATGAGTGTCCAGTTGCAACCAGCCAAATTAGTGCAGTGATTTTCAGTTAAAGCTATCGACGAGCTCTTTTCTTATATACCATGATCCTCCGGGCCCCTGCAAAGGTGACAATGCTTGGGATTCTCTTTTCAAAGACATCAGTTTTCAAGCCCAGTGCCTAAAAGCAATTCACAAGATGGTCACTGACAAAACACCATTGTGCATTTCAGCTTCCACAATGAGATAAACATATTCCATTTGTCCAGCTCAACACTAATTATGTCACATTGCTGGTTTATTGATCTTTGGAAAAGACCGATAGTGAGAGAAATGAACAAAAATCACCATTTTGCTTGGGGCCAAAACTCTGGACTGGAATAAAACATGGCTGAAGAAAGTTGCAATTCACAACGGAGATGGGGTTGTTATCGGTATTTAGCGACCTTAATCAGTGATTTTTCCTTTCTGCCGCAATCCCAATAAATTATTACTTAGCTGATTCGTCACTGGGAAATCATTGTTCTCTCTCTTGCAAAATAATTGGAGCAGAGAGTTAGTTAATTGTCACATATTAAACAAATAGATATTTCTACTTCCCAGAATATTTTGAGTTTTGAAACTGATTTCTGACATGAAATTCTTTTAACAACCACCAAAAGTAATTGCTTTTCTGATTTTATGTAAACCGAGAAAGGCTCGACAACGAGTTTTTATTCTGCCTCTAATTGATTTTCCCGTTCAGTGTTATTAATATTTAAGAACGCTGTGAATGAAGAGTGTTCTCGATACTCAGTATTAGCGGGGTCTAAATCAGACCTTCAAATTCGACTCACACAGAGCTGTGAGTTTTAGAAGTGACGCGAAAACACAGCATACATCACCGCAGTAAAAAAAAGTTCGTTTCTTTGTTGTCGGTCATGATATTCTTAGATCTAGTTTTCAAGCTAATTAGAACGATTGTAGACTAAACTAAGTGAATATGACTTGGTTAGCAAATGCTGTCTTTAGTTTTTCAGACTTATAATCGATCCCAAATGAAGGATTAGTGGAAAAAGGAGCGATCATAAATGCTGTGACATCCTTTGTTATCCTAATGTTTTTAAGATAAAATGTTTACGAGCCCGGTGAACAGGAAAGACAACATTTATTAGATTTATTTACAAATTTCTTATAATCGTAATTAAATCTTGCGACGCTCTCCTTTAAGGGCATACGGCAGTCTTCGTTCAATTTGGTTTGTAATTTTAGAATTTTGAGATTAAAACACACATTTGACAGACAGGTGAATTGTCGAAACAACTCTCAGCATTTTCCTTCTCTACCGGCTTTGATAATTAAGAATGTATTTTTTGTTTATCTTGGCATTTTCAGGTTTGCCAATTAAATTGTGTTTAAAGCGTTTCGTCACACTTGCTTAATAATGTGTTTCTGTCAATATAATGATATTTTTCAATATAAACTGGTTGTTAATTGTCTTTGGTCACTATGCGATTTGGGTAACCTCTCAAACGAAACAACCCACCTATCAAAAAGCTACCATTTGCTTAGAAGACAAAATTTATAACAAATGGCAATACTGAATCTCTTAGCCCGCTCTCAACCGTCTGTTTTGAAAATATTGCGGAACTCTGTCGCTGAGCCTCATTAAATATTTAGTTGCCATGTGCTAGCTCAGGTAATCTATTAGAAATCGGTTTAAAACTGTGGATTTTCTCGTATGGAAGCTTAATCAGCGAACAAAAAAAGAAACATACCCTTCAATTTTCACACATTTCAAATTGTCGGAGAAGTAACATAAAAAAAAGAGAAAGTTGTCATGAAATAGCTATGAACAGTAACAGTGCCGGACCTTGATTCATTGCAACCCGCCGTGAAACACAATAACTACAGTGTATGTAACGAGAAGGTTTATTTCTTGTCTGCAAACCTTCATGTTTTGTGATTAGCATTTAGAGGTATTTAGGGAGCAAAAGATTGTTCGTAATGTCAGTGTGCTCTATATGAAAACCTGTTTGACAAAAGCAGAGATCTGGTAGAACTCCCCGCTATTTGTAACTAAATTTGTAGACGGCGCCGATTCTATTTATCGTGCAGATAGTTGTAATTAAAACAAAAACGAGTTTTGTCTCTATTATCGAGGACATAAAGCCGGCACGCGTCGTTTTGATATATTCGTGAATACAGACGCGTGCGTAAATTCAGTATGTTCATGAATTCAAAAAAACAGTTTGGACATTTTTGTTACATAACATTTACAAACGCGAGTTACACTAAAGCACTTTGAGTAATAAGTATTAAGTTAGAAAAACTGCTCAGGCGCATTGTTTTGCTTGCTACGAATAAAGACAATAGCAAAACACCCTGAAAAATCCTTCTTTTGCTATCTGTTAGAAAGTCCTTTGTTTCATGGCAAAGTATTGTTCTGTATTTTGTGAGATGGTCATCGGAAAAGAGGTTTATGTTTGAAAACTTTCATTTTTTTGTGTATGGTTCCATTTCCGCAACATATTTCGCCTCTCCTCGCCGATCAAATGGCATATCAATTCTCAAACGAAACCCATGACAGTTTGGACAGGAAATCGAACGAGCAGCTGATAGGTATCTCACTAGTTTTTATCTCAAAGGCTTTATTTCCCGAGCCATTTATTTCCTTGCCCATTTCCCATAAACAATACCGTAGTATCAAGTAGGGTTTATTATATACACGCAGATCCTTTCTTTGGGCTAATGGGAAGTGAAAAAGCGAAATTAATTCGAGAAATTAAGCCGTAAATATAAATTGTGTGGATAATATTTTTTGGACGTGACAAGCAGAAGGGTTTTACACGTGCTTTAAATTTGTAATTGGACTTTAATTTTAAAAGTCCAGATATAAATATTGATTTTGGAAAGCGCGTCTTTGCAAACAGAAATATATATTATATGATGCAAAAAGAGAAGACGAAAAAGGGGCAAAGCTATAGAATTGTAAATTATGATGATATACAGTAGTTTACTGAAACGGCCATGTGTATAGAAAAACAGCCAAGCTCACTGATAGAGTTTGCTGCGATTTTCCAAGACGCGCTACAGGCGCAATGGAATTTATTATACAAAACAGATGAGCTCTCTCTTATGAACAATTTAATTTAACAAAGTTAACAGTGCACCCTATTTTTGAAAGTTCTTAGCTATAAACCAACGTTCATATACAACTTCTCTTCATAAAGAGGGTTAATTTTTTTATTTTCAAAAGCCTGCTTCTGCTTTCGAAATTAAAAAAGCAAACAAAGCCAAACAAAAGTAAACGCGTACTATAAGTTTTATCTAAAAAGCTCTTGCAATCAGTTTTGATAAGAAATCTGTTTATAGTGCGACTCGCCGCTTTTAAAAAGAAGTCTGTCTTTTCATATCTAAAAGCCTACAACTCTTAATTAAACCACAAGTATACAAGTTGTCTATAGTAAATTCTAACGAACTGAGGAAGAAAAACAGAGACTAAAGTTTTTTACCCCTTGTGGAGAACATTATTGATTTTTAGAACACTTACAAATTTGGCCGTTTGTTTTTAAAAACCAAAGCTGATTTCATGCCATAGTTTGTGTGAACTTGGTCTTGTTTGTATACGGATATAAATTTGTGCTATATAGTCGGTAATGTTGTAAACTGTTCATGCATATACCACAGAGAAAACAGCTATGCCAAAAACCTTTCCCGTAGTTTAGGGAAACTAACCTTTTTAACAATATTCCACTTAGATTCGAGAGGGGCAAATTAATTTAGAAAGAAATATACTCTTTCAAAGTCTTCATGTCTTACCTTAGATAGGGAGAAGCGTGCCTAAGGCAATTGTAATTTCCTTAGGCGAGATTTTCGAGAGCTTTTACTCGCATCTAGGACAAGAGACAGCCTACTCGTGCGGGGAGCTGTTTTTTTAGTTACATACTGTAGAAATCTTACGACTTATGACCTTTCGTATTATTTATTGACGTGAAGTACACTATATTGATAAGCGGCCTGCAACGAGGTCATAAAATGCCTCACATCCGAAAAGGTTGAAAACGAATGCTCTAGTATTGCTCTAACGGCGTATTTGCAACGAAAATATTTTGGGCTTTCTATATAGGAGGCATTTTTAGAAACGCAATTACATTGTTGACACGTTCCTTGAAGTTTTAAGACTCTCCGCGCTGATTCTCCTGCAGCCGCACAAACCTAAAATTTCCAGCACTATCGGCGCTAAATAGGGCGACAAAGGGCAGTGAACTACTGTGACACAGAAAAAACGCCAATCTGTTTTTCATTTTCAAAGTCGATCGATTAATGCTAATAATTAAACTATTTTCTCGATTCTTGTCTAACGACAAGAAGGAACGCTTACCTCTGTTCATGTCCAACAAGGAAAAATTAACGCCTTCTTTTCTTTTTCCCTCGGGTACAAAGAAAAATAAGGGAGATCACGCGGAGGAAATCGACTAGTCGCATTCAATTTAGCTTTTCCGTTGTCACTCTAAACTCGAATTATCAATGCCTCGATTTTGCGACTCCATTCTTTAATATCACTTATAAACAATTAAGTAACTCATATTTTACTAATGATCTTAGTTTGTCACCTGTTCCAGCAAGCAGGTCTGGGAAAAGCGTTTTAAAATTGATTGGACTGCTAGCAAAGAAGCTTAGTCTTTGAGAGCTTTGAAGGCATTGCTTCCGCGCTTCGCCTATAGAAACACAAGACTGGAAGGCTAGACACATCTGTAAACACTCTTGAAAGGAAAAATCACTTAACTCACACCCAAAAGCAAATATTTGCTCAGTAAACACACAAGTTCTCCTTGGATTTACGAATTCTGGCTTTCTGTGGCTTTAATGAAATAGATCTTTTGGAGAAATGTTCATTTATTATTTTAGATGAACGGTGCTTAACAGCCATGAAAATTCGAACCTGTGCATAAAAATCAACGATCGCGATCAAGCAGCTCTCAAAGCCAGGAGCACGAAAATGCAGTAAGCTGCAAAAAGAAAATACCTTTTCTTAACTGGAAGCATTGTTCGAATTCCGCATGAAATTAATATCGATTCGATTTGAGGCAGTCATAGCAAAACTAGAGAGCACTAAAAGTTTCGCGGAGATCTACAAGTGCGGTTTCTGATCTTATAGAAAGTGGGTTTATTAGCCAATCAAAACAAGCTTCATAATGCGTCCACAAGTTCTTGTCTTGACTTAAGAACTTAGGCTGCACTTCGACCTAAATGCTTTTTACTCTAGACCTCAATCTATTTGATGTAATCGAACATAACACTTCAAAAAGTGCACAAAAGATAGTTTTGTTTATTGGCACACACCTTTAACCCTTTGCAGAAGGAGGTTGCTGCCTTCTGCTTCAAAACATGAAATTTTAAAGCAACCCTGGTCCCAAGAACTTACTGAACTCTCATCCTGTGCTCCATTTAAGAAATAGCATTATATTTAGTGAGCAGACTGAATTGTCGTTTTTGTAAAGGTACATCTGAATCTTTTGAAGTGCGTGTTTATGGGTAACAATGGACGCTCCCGTCCGTAATGGACCCCGGCAATACACACCAGCACTCAACTCAAAACTAAGTAATTAGTTATAGTTGATATTATATTATTGGAAATCATTTTATCTTTTTATTGTCTTTCGAAGGCGTGGGAGTTGGACTTTTACAACAATTAAAATAATTTCTTTCGACCAGGAGCCAAATTCGAACCGTCAACGACAAAAAAACTGCAAATAGGTTTTTAAAAAAAAAAGGGGCCTGAACAAAAGTTTAAAATAAAGCTTTTCTATTAGTTTATTTTGCCTTCTTGTAACTACCGATTGCCGTAAACAATAGCAGGGATTTTAACAAAAAATATCCAAAAATCCATTCTTTCCATAGTTAACGTTAATGCACCATCTGCCTCAGCAGATTCAATTGTTGTAAACTAAAAACTTGAGAATACATCTGCTACACTGAACGAATCAAAAGAAATATCGTCCTTGATTCATTCTTGATGTACCACGCGTTCGAATTCGGTGCTCGTACATGGAGCCAAAGATCTACCATCTGAAGTAATAAAGTTTTGAATTTTTGCTTGAAATCTTTCTAATCACTAATGCCTTGTTTACGTCAGACTTCGATGAAACCTTTTTTGCGCTTACAAATGTTAATAGTGAGACGTTTTTCAAACCCAAAATTAAAAGAATTATTAAAGTGAAGTATACATAGCTCACAGAAACTATTGTGTCGGATTTTAAAGCGTTCATTGCTGAAAAATGGTTCACGGAAAGTTTTGAAACTAAGTTGAACATTTTTTCTTTTTTGGACTCTCAACATTTCTCTGTCCTTTCTATAGAAAGTTAATTTATCAAGTATCAGTTAGTCAAGTTATACTGCTACGACACAAAAGTAGATGATTTTAGTTGTTGAAATAAGTCGATGTTTGTGACAGCTTTTGCATTGACATTGGCTACTCGAAAATAAAATAGCTCTATCATTAGTTTAGTTCGGTTGTTCTCAAGGGAAAAACCCTTTCAGCTCTAATACCGTGAGAAAACCTAGTTTTTAGACTAATCTGTAAGTAAAGTCAGTTTGAAATCATCTTGAGTTTAGTCTGGTTGTAAAGAAATAATGGAAACTAGCTAGATTTGTAAAACTGCACGTAAACATCTCAGAGTAGTTTTAGCTCAATAACAAGAGTGACTTATAGTAATCACAAATTCTACTTTCTGTATTTCACCTTTTATAAACTTTACTGAATAGATCACAGCCTACTTATTCTGCAGTTTATATCAAAACTATAGAATGCCGTTTTAAGAATCGAAACGGATAGCCAAACATCTAAGTAGTTATTAAAGTAACGGAATAGCCTTTAAAGTTAGGATTGTAGTTTTTTAAGTTTGTGAACTGTCGAATAATTGTAGAAAAAGTGCATTAAGCCCGTCTAGTCAGCTAAAGATTAGAATACGATATGAAGAGAAAGTGACTACTGGACTACTTACAGTCTGAATAAAATGTATAAAAAGAGTAGCTTTTAGCTAGCCTTTGCTGTAGCGATGTAGAGAAACTAACAAGCAAGAAGAATAAAGCGAAGAGAAGAAATACCAGAAAGGCTACATCTTGTTAACCCGTGATTCGAGGAAGCGCGATTTTAAACTAGGCCTTAATATATTTTGTCCATCGGCTTTTTTTAAATCTGAAATGTCAGATATAGTTTTTGACACAACCTCCTGAATTCTATTGACATAAACAGTTTACTAAATTCTGAAAACAATCGTTGATGAAAACTAACTTGCAGGAACATTTTGAAAAATGTTCGTGTTGCCATGGAGCCAAACTTAGTTGTTGACGCGTTCTTGTACACGCCATGCGGCCGTTGTAATCGTCACGGAGGCGAAAAGCGTCTTGGCGGCCTCCGTGACGATCAGCACGACCGCATGCGCATGACGGGGGCCTACAAAGGCGTTTTGGCGACAGGCGACACGGTCTTAAATTAAGGCGACAGACAATTGTCTAAGCGCCGACAAGCGACAGAAATTACCGGTAAAAGCGCGGCAACTTGCGACAGCTACAAAGGGCATCAGAGATCAACTATGTACCAAAACATCCAGAAATACATGTTACCAGTTTGTCACGATAATTTTTGTCCGAGCTTAAAATTTTTAGAACACGCTAATGAGTCAAACACATTTGTTCGTCGTGTTAACTTGGTTGTTTTTGACAACGATTGATAAACTGGAGCTGTAAAGAAATTAGCAAAGCAAATAACTGCTTAAAAATTGAAAATTATGACAGCAACATTTTGTTCAGACAAAAATGCGACCGCGACATTTTACACTAGAAAAAGCTGCGACAAAAAGACCAAGAAATGTGGGACAGGCGACATCTGGCACCGCTTTGTAGGCCCCATGACGTGTGCAAGTACCGTCAACAAGCTCGGTTCCGTGGCAACACGGACCGTCTCTCACACGCAACCAATCATACGTGAGATACCAGACACGTCACCAAATTTTTCCCGCCTTTTTCGTCTTTCCCGACGGCAGATAAGTGATGCACCGCCACTTTACTCACTTGAGGCGGTATACGGTTTAGTCATGACATCATGTTCGTGAAAACTTACAAACCAAATGGCTGAACAAACGGCAATCAAACTAATCAATAAAAGGTTGTTCAAATCAGCAAGTAATTGTCTTGGCTTACTCTCAGTTTTCGTTCTTTCCTCTGTCAGAACTCAGAATAGCTAGCTTCTCTGCCAATTCTGCTGCTGATTCCTTCCGATTCAGTTAACTGCATTTATATTACTGCGTCCCGCCTCGTCATCTCAAAAGCGCTCAAAAGGCAGTACTTGACCGCAGATAAGGTGTTATTCATTCGTTTTTAGCGATATTCTCCACAGGACCGTGTGTAAAAATGCCGGTTGCAAATTGTTAAGATCGTTTGCTATTACTCCTGCATTTTGAAACTACAAGCGTTTGTCGTCAATTCGATTAAAAACTTTTTATATGCTTACTCATCAAAAACTAAAATGCTTTCACAGCTGCACAGGTTTGAAAACTCACCTTTCATGAAATGTATAATTCCGGTTTGTCAGACTGACCGGTCTA
>JAOBRD020736714.1:18462-31089 GCA_027575215.2 Hydrozoanthus sils
AGGCTTTAGCTTAGCTATACTCAAAATTATTTATATCTTTTTAACAATCGCAACAAATTCTATTACACATTATGGTTATTGAACAAGCTAGCGTTAGAAATACATCAATACACCCCCTGGGTTGCAAAGCCAATTTTTCTTCCAAATACCCTCCGAGCTATTTTAATTTAAAGAAACAAATCGGAGACTACTTCGTAATGAACGTTAAGTTGATAAAGACAATTGTTGTCGTGACAACACGTTTTCAAATCTGATTTTCAAAATCCTAGCCTTGACGTTTCGTGCTGCTTTTTATTAGAACATTCTATCTTCATCAGTCCTTGTTTTTCTTGATTTTTTTGCGGTATATAATCGAAGTTGAAGCCAATGCTAATCTTTGCTGAATACCTCTCTCGGCTGAGACAAGGTTTTGATTAGCGATCTTTAAACAGCAACGGTTCATTATTACGTCTTTTTCTTCTTTTTTTGGACGGCAGACAAAAAACCGATTTTGTCTGTCGTCCAAAGAAAGAAGACAAAAACGTTAAACAGTTATAAAAAGCGACTGCATAGTACGTTTTTCAGACCAGGGTCCAGTTATTCAAAGGTCGTTTAGCCCTAGCCCACGATTAATTTTTTACCTACACTTATGCGCAATTACGGAGGCTGAATTGAGCTGTACTTCGGATTTGACAGATTGTTACCGTGCAAGATCTAAACAGTGATTTAAAATAACTGTAAACATTTCTTTGGAGAAGAAATTACTGCTTGATTTTTAGCTAATTCCAAGGTTTAAGTTAACCAGCCTTTAAACAACCCGGCCCAGGGAAACTTACGTACGTACATGCGCAAGGCGGTGTTTAGTTGTTTGATTTCGCGAGTGAACGCGCGAGAATCGAGCACTGCCTGCAGAGTGCTGACATAAAGTGTGTGATGATCTGAACATTCGGCTTCGGCTCGGGATTTACAGCTTTTCTCGCGTTCTCTCGGCAACGTCCCGCGTGGTTTATCATCCTTATAAACCCATAGAAAAGTACGGTTTATGTTATTGCTTAAGTAAACGAGGCGGTATTGTCGTTATAACTGGCTGTATTTTTAGATTAATTTTGAAACTGTCGTAATTACAGTTTATGGAACCATTCATGAAGCCTTCTATAGGTATAGGAGGCACAGTACATGTCTTGCTTACACGCAGTACATGCCTTTCCTATCATTAAAACCTTCTGTTACGGCAACTGACCCATTAGACCTTATGTGGACACTACCGTTATATTCGATTTTATTTAATTTCGTATCCAAAGTATATGGATGGATTATCACACGTGCGCACAAAAATTGGAATTTTTTTCCCTTTTCTACCTTTTTCGTAAGAGATCTTAAAAGTTAAGAACTCAAAAAGTAGAAGTTCCATGCTTTTAAAATGAATACTTAAAAAAGAATTTGAGGACACAGATTTTTGATTTAATTTATAAGAATATAAACTTACCGCGCGTAATTTTTTTTATTTCTAAACCGTACACTTTAACTTTATAGATGTAAATAATCTCCGAACACTTTTTTAAAAAACCTTTGAGTTTTAGAGTTTTGTTCTCTTAGTATATCAGAAACGTGTTACATTCTTAATTGTTGTTATGCACTTGATTATGAACTTCATCACTATTCATATATTGCTGTTATGCACTTGATCACTGAAAAGCCTCACAGGGGAGTGTTGAATAAAGTATGTATGTATATGGTATGTATGATGTTAGTTCATCTTGATTCAGGTTCAGGTTCAGATTTAGATTTTTTTTTGTGATTCCGTACATTTTCACAATATAAGACTACTAAGATTAATAAACCAGTAACTATTCATCTTGTGAACCTTCGCCCGTTCATGAGTGACAAATCAGCGCTGGTGATTTAGACGGATAAAAACAACCGATTTTAACTTGTGGTATATAGTTTTTAAAAAAACTATTGAATGCGTCGGCGAGTAGTATAAAGCTGAAGTATTATATGATAAAGAATTATCGTCGCCGTGAGATGATGCTCAGACGAAGGGCTAACGCTCGAAACGTCAGCTTTTCTCATCATCTCACGGCGACGATAATTCATTTATCATATAATACTTCGATTTTAACTTGGCAAATAGGTCGCACACGGCTGTTTCTAGTTGATTTCTCCCTACTAAGCCAATGGAAGACAATTTGCTGACAGATTAGTTTTTGAAGCACTTGACACAAGAAATCAGTTTTATCTCGAAGATTCTATGGGTAACGAAAGCATTATCAATGTAGATCGTACGGAATTCACGATCACTCGATTTGTTATAGTTCGAATCCAGTCCCTATCATAAGTTGCCGGTTGCAAACCTGTGAAAAGCAGCATGGAGAATAACTGACGGGTCTCTGACCTGTGAAAAGCAGCACGGAGAATAACTGACGGGTCTCTCGTCTCCCTTACCGAAATCTAGCCACAGATTTACCTAGTACAACCCTAGTTCACTGTGTGTTTCCGTTCAGTTGAGCTCTCTTGCGGTTTGTCAGTGTACAGTATTACATATGCTCTTAAATAAAGGTCACAGTAAACGATCGTTACTTTGTGGTGTGTTCATATTCAGAACTGGGTGAGTTAGTTGGAATTTATAGAGGTTTTAAGAAGGTTTTTGGGGCTAGGGCTGCATACAGGGGCGAGGTACTAGTTCAACCGCAGCCCGATCCCCAAATCCCCAACTAATTCGCCCAGCTCAGAATATGAACACATCACAAAGCCACAATTGCTTATTGCGACCTTTATTTAAGAGGGTATGTAACGTGGGAGAACATTACGAGGACGAATTCTGTGTGAGTTACTGATAAAACCGCAAAAAAGCTCAACTGAACGGAAACACACACTGAGCGGGCTAGGGTGGTAAGCCTGTGATTTATCATGATAAATGCATCAGCCAAGAAAGCAAAACACAAACTGGACATTTCAAACATGAAGAAGTTGGTTTCCTCTCACTTCCAATGTATTCTTTCCACAACTGAACAAAAGAATGAATTAAACTGCATACTTTGGGGTCCAATGTCACATGATATTGTCCGATTCCGCGCGGTGAAGTCAAATGTCGCACAATATTTCCCTTTTCTTAACTAGCTTAGATTCATATTTTTGATACCTCTTTCACATTATTTTTTACACCACAATCAGAGAACATCAATAAAGTCTTCTCATATGGGTGTTATTCATAGATACTTTATTGCATGATAACATTTTGAACACCCAATGTCGCCCAATGTGGCTCATAATCGCCTATCGACGCCCAAAATATTTTTGAATTGCTTATGTCACCAAAATCGCCGAAAATTTCCAATCATCGTGGCGACGTTGGACCCAAGAGTAAGCCATTTTAATAAACCAGCAGAGTTTGTTGACAAGTCCAGACGATGGTTCGTGGTATAGGTGTGACTGTAACAATTCAACCTCAAACAGTTGCTAGAAACTCAGTTATTTTTCAACGCATTCAGACTATAGCTAAACTATGTTCAGACTGGTTGCACAAGTCGAGTCGCGTCGCGTTTCTAATAATCAAAACAACGTAACAAAAGTCATTAGAAGTCTTCCTACTTTACGGAAAATCATATCGCTTTTGCTCTAGCTAGCTGCATGCCGGCAAAAGTCAGATATCGGCAGTATGCCAGCATGGCTGGCAGAATTACAGTTTGTTTAGAAAAGCAACCCGCGGGTTTGAATGAATAGCCAACAAACTCTCAACAGGATCAACAACGTTTTGGTATAGAAAACAAAGATATGGCTGTGAAATGTACAAACAAAAGAAGACAATGTCGATTATCTTGTAATTGTCTAGCGTATGTATTTATCTTCTGCGACTGGTGATTTGTTAATTAAGAGAGTAAGGCAACTAGTGGAAAAAGCGTAGTTAAAAAGTTAATAAAACGCGTTAAATTTAGGTGCTGGCAGTGTTTGAATACCGCTTAATGACAGCAACATGATAGCGAGAATGTAGCATGTATGTGTATGAAGTTGACGCTTTCGGCAACTGATCGTAATATTAAGTTTTGTTATGAATAGACAAAAGCGAGTACGGGTACATAAATCAAACTCGCTTTTCGCCCTTTTGGTAAAAATATATCTTGATTCGAATACACCCAATTTCTAAGCTCAAACAACAGTTTACAAACTAATGGAAGTTACCGGAAGTGAGTTTTGTCCGAACTCTTCAGTCCTGCCTTTGCCTTGCTCTGTGAAGTGTCGGACGCGAATAAAAAAAGAAGTGAACTAGTTGTGACAGGGACAAACTCAAAGCAAACAATGTAACTAGAGTCGAGAGTTGTCTTATTGTTGAGTATGTGTTTTGGCTTCTGAATACCCTCTCGATCATTATTTATCCAAATGCATGAAAGGGGTTAATGTCATGCTGTCGAAAAAACCGTCGGCCATGGTCTAGGAGAACCATCCAGATTTACCATTCTCGTTTGGAAAAAGATTGCAACGTCGACGGGATGATAAGAATAACTTATGTCACTTCATTGCATACATTGTAGACTTTTAACAGATTGTAGTATAAACTCATGGCAGCTTTGATAACGTTTTCTTCCGTGGCGCGCTCTTTGCGATATACGGGAACCAAACCGCGAAAGTAGGTTGCTTGTTCGGTAGCGGATAACTAACAGAAAATAACTTTGCGCTTTTTGCTTTAACTGAAAGGCTTTGCCTTAGATCAGAAGTTGTTTGTGATGAAATAAAATGGAAACCTATCGAAGTATGGGTTTAATGGTTGCATGTTTAAGTAAATCGTCAAACTAGTGTGATAACCTGTCTGGAAAGATTAAAAAAAATGTGCGGTAAACTCTAAAAACATTTTAAGTAGAAAAACTACAATCTTGCCTAATTTGGCGTATTTATAGGAAGATAAAGAAAAACAAGTTGGCCTTTCCAGCCTTTCCAAATTTGCCGAGAAGAATCTGTCAATTGAATTGGTTTATAAACTAAGTGTTTTTGTCCTGACCACGGATTACAAATAATTTCCGTCTGTGGGAACAAAGCTAGCTTTTTTAAGCTTGGATATATAGTTTAAAAAAAAAACTATTGAATGCGTCGGCGAGTAATATAAACTTGTACTGATGCTCAGACGAAGGGTTGACGCTCGAAACGCCAGCTTTTCCCATCATCTCACGGCGACGATAATTTATTTATCACATAATTCTACTAGTTTTTTTGTAAGGTTGATTGCTTCCCCTGTGAGCTACGACGGAAAGTATCTTTAGAAAAGAAAGCTATTTATACCTTTCATTAATAAGTTTTTGTCGTGCGCTTTCTGATTATTTGCTAACTGACCGCCTTGTCACGACTACTGTGCGACGGTGAATGTACGTCCAAAATAAAACTTTTACAGTTGTCATTAACAAGTATTTGTCGTGAGCTTATGATGATTTGCTAATTGGTAAAATGCCACAACAGTTCAAGAATAAAGAAGTATGTTAGACAGCTTACCACAACTCCAAGGGCAGAGTGTCCATGGAAGGAGCGAATTAAACCCGTCTTAGTTACAGTTCAATCAACGACTCAATTTCATCCAACCATTAATTTATCCTTTTGTTGAAATCTTTTAACTTTTTTGATTCAAAGAAAGAGGACAGTTCTAATGTATTCTGTTGAGATGCTCTTTTTAGTTGAACGCTCATTAAACACTGGTTTCAAATGAAAGGGATTAAAAGCTTACTTTTAGCTAGATCAATAGATATGTCTCGAGATTGATAATAACACCAATGAACAGTTTTGAATTTGTATTGTCGGTAGATTCATCGCCAAGATAAATTCGAGGACTTTCTGAAGTGCACCCAAAAACGTCCCGAAAGCAATAGTAAAACTTCAAAAAACACATCAATCTTTCTCTTATTTCCAAAAACACAACGTTCTACAAAGTCATAACTCTCTGGCTCTATACTGATTGAAACTGATAGGACATCCTTCCATCGTTGTTAGGTCGATACCTGTCGAGTTCCGAAAAGCAGTCTTCAAGTGTCCTTCACCACGCTTTTGAAGGAAAGATCCAGTTCAGCGTTTTCAAAACAATATCTCGTATGGCACCTTGCTTCAAAAGCTTTTGGTTATCTATGAATTGAATATGTCATTGATGAAACTCAAGCTGGACGCTTGGTCTGTACAAACAAGAATAACGTAAATAATTTTAGTTTTCTAGTTTTCTGTTTCATCGTATATATACTTATAGCGCATATTCATCGTTTGTTCTTTGATCCTTCGGTTTTCTGGATCATTTTTCCGGACAGATGTTTGAGATGTGATTTCTTTTTAGTGGGTAATCTTTACCAAACGCAGCCTGCCCTACTCAGTGAACTTTGTTATTGCAGAACTAAGTCGAAAACAGAAGGGCAGTCATTAACCTTTGCCAAGGTTAATCGCCAAATGCTTTCCGCCTTGCTTGCCCACAGCTAGTCACGTCTCCTAAAGTCCCTTAACGTTTGCCACCAAAAACAGTTTTATCATTGTACTTTTTGCAGAATTAAATAAATAAATAACACAGCTTTTTGCTCTTACTTACACTACAACCTTAACAAATCGGAAAAGCTGCATTGGTTTGTGGCAAACATGTTTTTTTGTGGCCGGATAGTTCGTCTGGTATTTTTGAGATTACGCATCTTGAAAGATAAAAATTGTGAAAAGACGTATAGCCCTTGTGCATGTTATCAGGTTGTAGTTTCAATGGATGTTTTCATAATAAAATAAAAACTTTCTAAAATTGTAAGACGTTTTATTTCACTTGCACAGTTTTTTTTTCTTTACCACTGCTCTGTTGGCGGTTTCTTTATTTGAAAGGTATTTAAATTAAGATTTAAACCGCTTATTTTGCATTTGAACTTGTTGGCTCATGAGGGAAAGAGATCATCAGCGCATCTCGTTTAATTTTGTGAGAATTTTGCCTTGCGAGGAGTTAAAGCAAAGTTGTATGTCGTGTTTAAAATTTGCCTCACCGTCTCGCGAGGTAGCGGAAATTAGTTCTCACCAAAAATTGCAGCATACGAGAGAAAATGGCTGGGCTCTTCCACTAACTCACTTGGTCGTCTCGTGTGCGCTGAGCATTAGAAGACCGAATCCTAGACGCGCCCTCGCCCCATTCCTTTTTGCTCCCGTCCGCGCGTCCATTTCCTCTTCCCAGTTTCTCATTTGATGAACGCGCTTGGATTTTCGATCTCCCGGCGAAAGAAAGGACTGTTTTGCAGTCTAACCTAATCCTTGTATGGTTTTGCAATAGGGAAAGTGCGACGTAACAATGTAAAAAGCTCATTGATATTTTTGCGACTACGAGAACGACTCGAAGATTTGTTTAAAATCTGCATTTATCAGTTTAAGAAAATCACTTTCATCTTTTTCTATTCCAGAAAAATGAAACTCTGAAGAAAGCAAACTAGCTATACATGATCGAAAAGGGCGAGCAAGAAGTGTATTTTTGTAACCCGTTGTCGCCGATGTTGCCGTCTCGGCGGACTACCGTATTTATTCGATTAAAGCCCGACGCACACGAAAGGAAACGGCTGAGCAAAAAGTCCCACGAGGTCGTTAGCTCAGCTGTTTCCTCCCGTGTGCGCGTAAAATTTGGTGCGATTTTTGCCTCGCGAGGTCGTGAGACAAATATCTAACATGTTTGGCAAAGGGTTAAAGAAGTCCTTAAAACTAGAATCAAAAGAGTGTTGGGCCCAGCCCGTGCTTTTGATTGCTTTTTTAAACAAAAACAATAATTTTTTAAAAGAAAAACTTCTTAAAAAAAACTCGAAGGGTTTCATTTTGAGGTCATTTGACTCGAGCTCCCGCTTTTTACTCCCCTGTTGAATTAAACTGACTCGTATTTCGGGACAAAGGTTAGTGCTTTCTTCAAGAGAGCTTTAGATATTGAGGAGTAAAACTCGATGATGTCAAAGCAGGCAGAGGAGTGTGTAGGTTTCTTAGGTATGTCTTTGAACCACTTTATGACGGCGCTGGTGTTTTTCCATTGGTTCATATTAGTGGCTGATGTTGAGATCGTTCTTTGAAGAATCTTTTTACTGAGGATACCTATTTCTGATTTACATGGATTTATTACCATATGCGTGTGGGTTTGTTGATGAAGTTAGGCTTATGGTCTATGTACATGTTATAAATGACTCTCGTTCAACCATTACATCGGTTTTCTTCAGGTGCATTGTTGGCCGCGGCAGTGGTTGAAGCTTTCTGAGTGATGCTGTTTCTTCAGTAGCTGTATGTAGGCAGGAGGGTCCATTCCCTAAAAGTTTTTCGTTTTGTCGGCGGGGAGATAAAGCTTGTCGTCTTTCTCTGCGATATATTTGGAGAATGCTTGAGCTAGACGCTCTGGATAAGAGCTAACATTTTGTTTTCGGCTAGCTCTTTAATCTCTGACGAGATTTAATTCCAAAGTTGTCTTTAGCGGAGGTTCCGGTTGGGCTTAGGAAATTGATGGCTTTCTATCACAAACGTTGTAGGAACGATTCTGTTTTTTCGATCAGTTGCTTGAGATATTCGTCAGGTTTCGCGTTAAGTATGTTCTTCTTGGAGTATCCAAGGTTTACGGATTCCATATTGGTTGGAATAGTGCTCAACAACAAAGGAGCGAAATAGAAACAAATTATAAGTAGCCAAACCATATGGCTTAAGAGTGCTCGATTCAGTGTATAGAGCAATAAATAGGTATAAACTTGGCTTATTCCATCTTGTTTTGGATCACACCCATCAGGCGTGAGGGAACGGCTTATGCTAACAAAGAAAATTTCTATGAGGGAACCAGTTTACAAGAATTAAGTTGGAACAATGGTTTAATGTTATAATGAGTATATACCTTTTTTCTCTGCCTGCAATTTGATACAAGT
Source organism: Hydrozoanthus sils (assembly GCA_027575215.2). NCBI lineage: Eukaryota > Metazoa > Cnidaria > Anthozoa > Zoantharia > Hydrozoanthidae > Hydrozoanthus > Hydrozoanthus sils. The sequence continues at coordinate 27,306 of JAOBRD020736714.1, forward strand.
TCATTCCTAGAGCTGACGAATTTTTCGTACAGACTTAAGTTACATTTTTTGGTTATATTAGAGTATGGTCTTCAATGTTTTAGAATTTTCTATTGGGTAAAGTAATCGATGTCGGATTCTTTCAACTTTCGAATGCATTTACAGAGTTTCTGTTTACTTCCATCACTTTAACTTGTACAAATTATAATCAACTTCAGTGTAGAAATCAAGAGGTTTCCAAAAATCCTTATATATTCGACTGTCTCATAAGACAATAAGAACCAAAAGACGGATCGAGACCAAAACAAAAAAGAGAAATTGGGGCAAAAGAACATGGCAATGTTGTTCAAAGGGTAAAACACACTGCAATAACGATGCTTTTAGAGAGCTTCGATTTAGGGTTGTTTCAGAGTCTGCAACACAAAAGCTTGGAATCCGAAATCCAGAGGGACGGAATCCGGAATCCATTGGGTCGGAATCCGGAATCCAGTGGGTCGGAATCCGGAATCCAGAGGGTCAGAATCCGGAATCTAGAACCTCTATGGATTCTGTTACATGGGCCGATACAGTAGTAATATTCTTTTTTCAGAGTCTTGCCATTGCCTGACTGATGTTTAATTTCTATTAGAAATCTATTTCTGTATGTCGTGCGATTTCGTACCTTTCAAAAACCGAAAACACAGAGTCAAAATTTACCAGTCAATTAGTATGAATTGTTGTGCCCGAATCTGGACCTGCTTTAGGTCCGTGGAAACTAGTCATTTCTGTGTAGAATGTGTTAGATTCCACGGACCTAAAGAAGGTTTGTTTATTGAACTTACTACTTCCTTCTCATAAGTTTGTGATTTTCAATAGGAATGTTTGGAGCTGTACACCTACAAATTGAAACATCCAGAACTTGCGTGTTATCGAAAAGTGTTAAACTATAAAATTCTAATAGTTGAGTCAAATAAAATAAGAATTCACGCTTCACTGAATCCTCTTCGGAAATGTCTCGTCCCAGTCTATCTTTATTCAATGGTTTCTTTGACCGTCAAAAGGTCTCGGGCCGACCTACCGTAGGTCCGTGGAACTTAGCTAACCCGCGCAAGCAACATGGCGGATGAAAACTGCGAAATGAGTGTTGAAAGGCATGATTGATAACTGAAAACTGTTAAACCAAAGATGCGACGAATTAAGGTTATAAGTCTTTGAAAAAAGTTGTAAGTATCGTTTTAGTTTATTTCTTTGCCTGGAAACGTCGGTGAAGATTGTTCAAAGTTCCACGTGCTAGATCATGCATAAGGTTTTCATTGACATTGTTACTATGACAGATATAACTCTTAACCGTCTGTCAACAGATTTCAAAGTCGAGCGCAGAGATAGTCATCTGCACGATCCGGAAAGGAGAACATAAAGGAATTCAAGAGGTAAAAAAGTTTGCTTTATTTGGGGTAACTTTATTTGTTGAGAATGTAAATGCGCAAATTTATAAATCTTGTTGTTACATCCTGTTGTAGGAAGCAAGATTAACCGAAATGGAGTTGTTTCAGATCAAGCTTTTTCATAATGATGTAAGTTGATGTAACACTGAAATAATTTTTACTATGGATGGCCTAGTTGTATGCTTTAATACAGTAAATATTGATTTCTAATGGGGTTTGTAACTGAACTATTTTTCTTACCCTAAATCTAGAGCCCAGTTGTTCAAAGGCCAATTAGTGCCAACCCAGTGTTAAATTTTTGACCTATGTTCTTGTTGCCAACTTTACAGAGACTGATTTGAGCTGTAATTTTGAAATAGACAATTTTTTTCCTGTGGAAAATCTAAACAATATTTTGTAGGAACATTAAACAGGGATCGCACTAATCCATGGGCACTTCATGAGGGTGAGCCCACAGTAAAAAAGCGGTCTTTCCCCAAACTTCCCCAACTACCTAGAATTACTTCCGTTGTCATATTCTTGATATATCTGATTTCACCCCGCCAGGCGGAGGATTGTCACGTCCTCTCAAGTGACAACAACGTTGTTTGTATTTAGTTTCTCACGACTTTCTTAATAAACGTTAAGTTCGGGGGTTGGCTTGTGCAATAAACACCAACTTTTGAAGAAACAAAAATAAGGAAAACAGCCCATATTAATACTTACATTTTGTATGCAAGAGAATGAGCTGTACTGATTGGCCAACCAGACTTTTTCCCGCTCTTCTGCAGTGCATATGTTTTGTATAAAGTTTTTTATGATGTTTCCACAACTTTTATCGCTAACTCCAAGAACTTCAATTGTTTTTTGCATGGAAATTTTTTGCAATTTTCAAGTTCAGCTTTTTATGCTGATGTAAAAATATTCTTGGTTTCAAATAAACTTCCAAAAGGATGGTCAGCTTGTACAGAGGGTAATACCTATAACCAACTTTTCTGGTCCGGCGTCGGCTTATACTTCAGGATTTACAGTATATTAAAGTTGCAGAGTTGCCAATAAATCACTAACAATTTAGCACTTGACAGGGGCTCAAAGTAGGAGGTACTCATGGTAGAATACACAACTACAAAATGAGTTTATGTTGTAGTTGTTGGATTCAAAAGCTTCCTTGGGTGATCAAAGTTGAATTATCTGCAGTACTTGTTACTGAATCTGCATATTAGACCCTGTTCACACACATCCAAATAATTTTGAAACAGCATATATATATTTTTGTGTAAATCTGTCTTTCGTCCACACAAAACCAGTGAATCTGCTTACCAAAGCCACCTTCCAGAAGGAATTTTTTTAGTCCGCGAAGACCAAAATAACTTCACTGAGATAGCTGGTTTAGGCCGGTCAAAGTTGATTTTATGTTTGTCATCAGCCACTTTTAGAAGAATGGTGATGGAATTTTTCATAAATTTATATATTTGTTAATTTAAAATAGATTTATATGGTTGTTTTGAAGGCATATGAGTTGTTACTGTAGTTTATAGGAGCCTTCAGTTGATAACAAAGAAAACAGGACATAGAAATTATCCTTTGAAATTAATACACCCTGAGTTTATTCTGATGTGACAACATTCAAATAGTTTCTGATTGAAGAGCAGCAAGAGTCTTTTCAAACCAAAATTTATGACCCGATTCCTGATCAACCATAGGTAAATTCATTTGGTTTTTCAAAACATATTTATCCTGCATTGGCTAAAATCCTGTGCGGGCTCTGTCAAGAAACATTAAGTCGACTTTTGCTGGGCTAGTAACAAAGCAATAAAATTAATGTGTGATGGTTCCAAGGTTCCAGCCCTAATTGAATCCTCTGTATACAATGATCCAGACCAAACATAGCGAGAACTGTGCGAAAGGTTGAAAGCAAATATTTTCCCCAATAGACAGAGCAATTGAGGTTAGTAAAGTGCTACTGGTGTGGAAATCCAAGATTCCAGTTTTTTTTCAGAATCATTACAAGTAGAGATCTTGTGTGTTTTTCCAAGGCTCAAGCTGTTTTTTTTTTTGTTCGTCATTAATTGAGAGCGAATCACCTGCATCATGCTGGGTTGAGCACAGATAGTTCTGCCGAGCTCTTCATTTATAGTGTATCTAGATACATGCATGTGTTTTTAAAATCACAAGTTTTTATTTTCAGATCATTGATGCTGGTCACTTCAGGGCAAGGCCAGTATGGCAAGATGGGTCCGAACAACAAAATTTCATGGGAAAACTCAATGACTATTTCCAGTGTAGGGCTGGAAAAAAGGCTTCCTCATTTGTACCAAAAAATGGACAGGTAATGAATTTCATTGCCTACTGTATGTAATTTTAAACTTATCTATAGTTATTTATTCATTTAAATCACCATC
>JAOBRD020736715.1:0-14176 GCA_027575215.2 Hydrozoanthus sils
CGCGTTCTTTCTTCTTTGATTATTGTGAGTACCTTCCCTTTAAGGGTTAAGGGATGGCGGTGATCTGAGGACGATCGAACGTAGCCATTGCTAGAGTTGAAGGAACCGCCTTCTTTCTTCTTTGATTAATGTGAGTACCTTCCCTTTAAGGGATAAAAAATGGGGGTGATCTAAGGACGTTCGAACGTAGCTAGTGCTAGAGTTAAAAGAACCGCGTTCTTTCTTCTTTGATTATTGTGAGTACCTTCCCTTTAAGGGTTAAGGGATGGCGGTGATCTGAGGACGATCGGACGTAGCCAGTGCTAGAGTTGAAAAAACCGCCTTCTTTCTTCTTTGGTTAATGTGAGTACCTTCCCTTTAGGGGTTAAGGGATGGCGGTGATCTGAGGACGACCGAACGTAGCCAGTGCTAGAGTTAAAAGAACCGCGTTCTTTCTTCTTTGATTAATGTAAGTACCTTCCCTTTAAGGGTTAAGGGATGGCGGTGATCTGAGGACGATCGAACGTAGCTAGTGCTAGAGTTGAAAAATCCGCCTTCTTTCTTCTTTGGTTAATGTGAGTACCTTCCCTTTAAGGGTTAAGGGATTGCGGTGATCTGAGGACGATCGAACGTAGCCAGTGCTAGAGTTGAAGGAACCGCGTTCTTTCTTCTTTGATTAATGTGAGTACCTTCCCTTTAAGGGTTGAGTGATAGCTGTGATCTGAAGGCGATCGAATGAGGGCTAATCTTAGTGTTTGGTTTGATGTTGATTTGTGGATGCTAAACCTCACCCGGCCTACCAGCGTACGGTGATCCAACTTCGAAAAATCGAAACGCTATCTCTAGGGCCATCCTCTTCGCATGGCAAACAAAAAAGAGAACTCTTCCTGCTTGAGATTGCTCTAGTAACTAAGGGCACCTATTTTTTTATGTAAGAATCCCTTAAGGAGAATATATATAAAGTGAGTGTGTCAAAACGCACAGAGAAACAGAGTAATAGAAAAACATGGAAGTTGAGACGGCACCATGAAACATCTAGTATAGCTTGCCTCAACATACACTTATGCGACCGCAATTTTAAGAGGCGTCGAAGGTGTTCCATTAGCCATACGTTGTCTGGAGAAAATTTTCCTTTTTAACAGTCCCCCCTCCTCCCCAAACCACACATGGCACATACATCAGAATCATTCACAATGCTGTAAACTCTATAGAAACAAAATATACTGTCGTACCGACATTCCTTTTCTGAAGGTGTCCTCTCCAAGAAAGTTGCGCAGCATAAGAATAATAGAGGCTCCCTAAGGCAATGCAGAAAAATGTTTTAAATTATTGACTATCAAGTATCAAGACTATTTTTGCTTATTATTAGATAATATATGGACTGGTTAGGAAAGCCGGGAAACTTCAAAAGGGAAATACAAAGAATGTACAAAGATGCTTTGTTTTATGTTGAACGAACCGTGATCCTGCACATTCTTTGTTTCAGGTGTTAGTGAGAAAATTTTGACCGGCCATTTGTTGATTTGCATTTCAAAAGCTTTTGTGTTTTCTGCACGTTTTGTGCAGGGTCAAGACCAGAAAACAAAAGAAAATGGCGAACAAAGGCATACAACAATGTCCGGTCCGTGTGTATACTCTATGGTTTGCTAAATTACTATATCAAGTTGCTTCTTTAGGGATTCAACAACCAAAAGACTGCGTGCTTACAAGAACTGTTACACTTTGACGCAACACGTTTATTTATTACATTAATTTTCTCTAAATCTCGGCGTGAGTATAAAAAGCAGATTTTTTCATATATCTTTATAACCGAGTGCAAGGTCTGTCCGGGAAAAATTTTTACCCGAGGTTCCTTCACTACACAGACCGAGCGTAACGAGCTCTGTACGAAGGACCTCGGGCAAATATTTTCCCGACAGACCGAGCAAACGAGGTTATTAAAATGATTATTACATGGCTTCAGTTTTAGATCACTAAAAGAGAACAAACAATCATCTGATGCGCGATCGCGTTATAGCAAAATCGGTTATATAATTCACTTGTCTTGATTGGGAAGTTATTGGACCGAGTTCAATTTGGCCAATCATAGAGCAGGTTATCTTTATTGGCCCTAGAAATTTGACTTGCAATGTAATAAAACTATTTCACTAAACGAGATATGATCTCCGTCTCTAATATTTGCTCTTTTTACCTTTCAGGATTCCTACTTATCTACTAACTTCTCCTTTTACGTCAGCCAAAACAATGAATATACACCAAGCATGAAAAAATCAACTTGGCTCATCTTAGCCAGTATCATGTAACTAAAAGTGAATAAAATATCGGTATAAAACTTTTTTGGTGCTTGTAAAAAATCAACAAAAGTTTTCGATCATTTTGATAATCATCAGGCTATATCATCAGGCCATATAGCCTGATGATGATCAAATGATCAAACTATTTTTCATAAACACCAAAAACAGTTTTATACCTTTACTTTATTCGAAGATCAATTTGTTTTCAAGACATACCTTAAAGTAGGTTATGGTGTTGAAGATTTGCATGATTTCAAAAGGTTTTTCCACTTCCACCATTATAGGATGAGAGAACGCCCTCCCGTCAGATTTGAAAGCGATCTCCATTTCTCCAATTATAAACATGTCAAACTGAAATATGAAGATACCTTTTACTTCATTTTTCCTGTTTACAAAACAATACTAAAAACTTCTAGGGCTCCACTCACTCTGTCTTATCCAATCTAAACGCCATCATGATAAAACTGTTAATCTCCGGCTTCAGTCAGAGCCACCATGAAGTGCTTTCCCCTAATGCTGGGCAGTTTTCCATCCAGGAAAGAGAAAATACATTTTTTAAAACAAAACCCTTATTCGGGATTAAAAATTATTTTGGCTATGGTGACGTTTAACACAAATAAACCTTTTCAGTCCAAGCTTGCAGTTGTATTGATAAATTCTCCCCAACTAGAGCCTGCACTTTTCATTGAACAAGTTTGGGAGAATTTTACTTTTCATCCTTAATAATTTGCTTTGTTCAACCAATTCTCATTCTCTCAGTACCGAATGTTTTATATTTCATTTGTTATGTAAGGAGAAACTAGATTTTGGTAACTGAGTCATGGGCGGCGGAAACAAAAGGTTACTTGGGTTGGGAGAGGGGGTACAGTGGAAATTTAATTAGTTCCTTGTGAAATCTGAAATTCCTACTCAAAAATTGCTGTTGTTAGCCAGAAAATTATGGGGGGGGGGGGGAGGGGGCAGTGCTTCCCTCCTCGCCCCGTTCCGCCGCCCTTGGACTGGAACTGAACAGAAATAGAAAACGATTCCCGGAGATCGACTCCAATACTTTGTTTATTTCTCATGTAACCAATAAGAATAAAATGCAAAACTTGGTTACCACAGCCTAAAAGCTCTTACTTTGAGAAAACATAAACTTTTACGAAACATAATTCATACAGTTTTCCATTCATCTGCGTATAAGTGGTCCATCCCTATCAAAGACATTGCAGTTGCAAAGCCTTCGTTGAGCCACAGGTCGTTCCACCATTCCATAGTGACAATGTTACCGAACCACTGGAAATGAGAAAACAAATTCTGATGAATCTAACATTACAAGCTAGGGCTTACTGGTTAGAAACACCGTACTAACAACAGCAACAACAACTTTTATTCATACACCATTGATTAACAGGAAGTAAGACTAAAAAATATAATGCAGAAGTACGGTGTTAGGCTGCCTAGAATAACTATGTAAGCTAATCTAGCTAGGTAGCCAGCACAGAGCTTTTATATATAGTAAGCTATGGTTTCAAACGCTTGGACATGCAAATGGCACAAACATAACACAGACAAAAAAAAGCAAAATGAAAGAAAAAAGGAATGAGCTAGAGAAAAAAGTTTATTTAATATGTGGCAATTCTGGAATTCTTAATTTGACGTTTGAATCTGAAACTTCTTCCAATTTCTTTTCCAGAATGTATTCCAGATCCACTTTAGTTAATGCTTCAGGCGTTTTGGATAAATTACACGCTACAAAAGATGTAAATATACAGAAAATACAGAAAAAGAAGATCGAAAGACGTACGGCTATTTATGGAGCGCCATCAAAACACGTCCGAGCGTTTCGCCCGGATCTAAGTCTTACAAGATAAAAGGCCTTCATTTTGTGATAGCCATTAATGGCCAAAAATATTTGTATGGCGCACCACAGATATTATAAAGGAAAACTGAAGTAAAATAAACAAACGTTATTTCCCACAACTATCGAGTTGTTTAACATTTCAAAAATAGAAAGATTTTAAACTTTAAAGTTTTCTTTTCGTCTTGAGAAACCATATTCACAGCAAAAATGACCGACTTAAGTCGGCTGGTGGGTATCCTAGGCAAGACACGTTCGGCAGGCTAAAGCGAACCCTAAAGAAAAACTTTTTCCATAGTTTTAAATGAAAGACGCAAATGTTGTGCAACTTCTACGCGTTGTATACAGAAAACTTGGAACATTTTAAACATTCTCTCCGCCACTAAAGCCGTCAACAACCGCTGACACGGTGTTTAGCGCCAGCGATGTCTTACAAGAAAATTCGTGGAAAACCAACTATTGCTCGGCATTTCATGCAAACAACAATAAAAAGGAAAAAGAAAATTAATAATCACACTTAACATAATTTATACTTTCAAGTTAGCCACAATTGTATTTTGACTTCAGTTATCCTTTAATATGAATGCCAGAACTCCTATTTCTTGAACCTTAAAGCCAACCAAAAAGCAGGATGTACTTTTTGTTTTTTCTCACTATATTTTATTTGCCCGATTTCATTTCCTCAACTTCTAAGAGTTTTTACTCTTATTGTTTACCGTTTTGCATAACGCATGAGCTACCGTTGAAGAAAAAAGCCTGTGGTAGATAGCTTAAGGTAATTAATTAATTAACTAATTAAGGTAATTAACAAAAGAAACCGATAAGTCGAAAACATTGGAGAACAGTTTGGGCATTATGGCTTGGGCACTGGACCAATAAATCGCGCGACAAAAAGTTAGTTAGTGTGTGGTAAGCTACGATCAGATCAAATCAATAACCCGACAAAAAATTGGAGCCTTTCAAACGAAAGTCCGCGTTATGTGTAGCGGCCTTAAAGTGCTGCTAATGCCATTTTGTCATTGGTGCTTTTATAGCTCTAAGAGCTTTTCCGACACTTCTATTCAACTGTTAAAGTCTTTATCAAGCTTATTTTTAAGTTTCAGATAAAAACTGTTGTCATCTGTGAACTCAAAAATTGAATAACCAAAAAAATTTCGCTTTTTAATCAAAAAAAGATTGGAATGTAAGTTTTGACCGAGCAGGCCGGAAACTGGTAACCTGTAAAGTAGCAGCAGTGAGTTGTGTGGTTTTTGTTTGAAAAATTTCATTTCTGTTAAAAAATGTCATAACATTTTTATTTCAAACAATTTCAAGGGAATAATTTGTTGATTAAAGTTATAACAATGTGACTATTGTAGCCAGAATTGAGTTTTTTTGTGATAAAAAAGATTGTCTATGCTTCATGCCTCGTGCTACGTCATATGTCTCCTGCTACGTCATCATTGCACGCTTCAAAACTAAAAAATGTGACAGGAACGGCGAGAAAAGGTTTTATTTTCCAAAATAACTATTATTAAAGGGCTCTACTTTTCATCTGGAACTTACAAAAATAAGCTTGATAGGGAGTTTAATGGATAAAAGTGTTTACCTGACCATTTTAAGTCCCCGAAATAAGCTTTCAGTGCGAATAAAATTTAAAACATATGACGACGATTTATGACGTCAAATGGTTTGAAAGGACACAATGCTGCTCTATACTAGCGTTTACAGCGAAATAGTGAGTTGTATTACTAAAACACTGGGCCATCGGCCATGCAAACTTCGCCATGATCATAGGAACTTGACTGGGAAAATGAGATTGACTTCCTGGTTTTCAAATCATGTGATATCACACATATCTAACGAGCTTAAAAACTTTTTGCCGCTTTGGTGCTAAAATAGGCATTTTGCCTTCGAAAATTCTCCGCAAAATTTATTTTAAAAACCAGTTACACGTGTCCCGGCGGAAATTATACGGGTCAAATTTTAATTTTAGATGTTTTAAACTAGTTTGAAGATTTCGTTTCAGTAGCGCTTTAACGTAACCAGGGTCCAATTAAAGAAGATGATAACTCTTACCATATGGCACAGCTCGTGGTTCACTGTCGACACGACTATTTTCTTATCGGCATCGGAGGAGTGACCAGTTTTATAAAGAATTTTGCTCGGTCCATACGATACCAACCCCCAGTTTTCCAATGCTGATGTAAAAGTTGGAATAACTATCGAATCTGCGAGCAAGTTGCACAAAATAAAGAACCAGCAGTGAATTAAAAAATGATGAAATTTAGATAACGGACAAAACAGCCAATGCAAAGATAGACACAAGCATTAATGCACTTAAGACTAGTATTTGTACTAAAATCAGAACAAACCTAAGTTTTGAAACATAGCTCGTAAATGTACCAAGACATACGCTATACTGTCTTAAAGGGAAGCTGTACTCCAAAACTGTTTTTCTATATGTCATACGAAAATTTATTTTGGATTCCAGAGATGGACTTTCTAAAGTGATTTGCTTTTTTAATATTCTGCAAAATTGACTGAGACTGACGTCACAACGTCAAATATTAGCTCCACTGCCTCGTTTAGACTGTTTTATTTCTTGCATTTTTCGTATAAGATAAAATATAAAAAACCCGTTTTTAAGCAACTTAATAAAAAATTTGCATGCGTTTCTTCCATAACAAATTGCAATTTAACGTTGTGACGTCACGGATTAGATTGCAAGCGCAAGGATGGCGGCTTCCCTAGTGTCTTTACGGATGTGGCTGGAAGAAACGCCCTCAAAATAACATTTCTGGAATCCAAAACAGTTGTTCTTAAACATATCAAAGGTTCAACACAGACATGTAGTCCTCACGACGTTCCTTAAGCAAAACATAAGATTCTACTGGCGCTGAACCCGAAGGGGGAGGACTCCCTCGAAAAGTGGGTAGGGGTGACCGACGGACGGATTTGAAAATGACCCTTAAATGTAAACATAAGTTAACAGTGAGGCTGATTTCATACCCTAAAAGGTACGTCGATCACATTTAATCAGCCACGATTTTTGGTTTAAGTTTGCATTGAACGCCATATGTTTGTCCCTAATAAGTACTGAGTCAGTCGGAAACCCTATGAGGTACGGGAGGATCTCCTTTTTAACCCTAAAAGGTCTGTCGCGCGCCCCTACCCAATCTTCAAGGAAGCCTCCCCCCTGGGGCACTGACCAACAACAGCAAATCTATTCAAATCACGGTTGATACATACGCCTTCATATATTTTCAGTTCAGGATTTTCCCACTCTAGCAAGCCCATAACCGACGAAACTATCTTACCAGCTTTTGGTAGTGAATAAGGGAAATCAAAGAAGTCTTGGTAGAACGTCAAGCTCTTGTTTCCAATATCCTTTGCAAAGCTGAGTTGGTCTTTAGTACCGACAGGCGTATAATATGTCATCTGAAAACGACAATTGTAAATTAAATTCTACTAACGCAGAATAAAGATAGAGTACCGAATTTGCCGAACAGCTATTTGCAAAATGTCTAGGAGGAAAACATTTACGAAATTTTTAGGATAACACTACTACATTACTATACTACAGTACAAAAATACTTAATTTTAACTTTCAAATTTCAAAAACAATTAATAACGCTTTACTGTATTTGATATTTGGTTATGTGAGCAAATGGCGACTGCATGAGACTTCTGTCAGTGGCAATCACTTCTTGAGCAGAAATTGTGTTTGAGCAAAAGTAAAAGGAAAGTTTGATTAAACAGAATGATCCGAGCTGGAAGGATCTAATTGGTCAATGGAAGGAACAAAATGGTCTAAGGAAGGAACTAATTGGTCCATGGAAGGAACTATTTGGTCCATGGAAGGAACTAATTGGTCCAAGGGAGGAACTAATTAGTCCAAAGAAGGAACTAATTGGTCCAAGGAAGAACTAATTGTTCCAATGAAGGATCTAATTGGTCCAACGAAGGAACTAATTGGTCCAAGGAAGGAACTAATTGGTCCAAGGAAGGAACTAATTGGTCCAAGGAAGGAACTAATTAGTCCAAGGAAGGAATTGGTCCAAGGAAGGAAGTGTTTGGTCGAAGAAAGGTGACTTATTCGTCCATGGAAGGAACTTATTGGTCCATGGAAGAGGTTTGGTTGTTCTGTTCGCTCTGATAGTTGTTACTACAGTTGGATCCCGATAACTCGAACCCTTTATAACTCAATTTCCCCGCTAACTCTAGTTCCAGAACTGATTTTCCCCTTGGATTTGCCTTATATACATACTGAAATTCTAATCGTTATAATTTGAACCTCAATAGTTCGAAGTAGTTTCAATGTCCCTTAGTGATTAGAGTTGCCAGGGTTCAATCGTATTTTTACTAAAAAGTTTCCATTATGCTTACAAAACAACCTTCTGAATGCAAGGCCGCACTACTCTCAATTCCACGGTATGGCCAATACCTTTACGCATGCGCTTAACCGTTTCACCAGAGCAACTACAAAGCAATTGAACGAAGCAACCGTGGACAGCTGTTTCGTCCTACTTAGACTCATCAGCACGGTGAGGTTTGTAGAACACGAGAAAAGAGCTGCAAAGGTGAGTTCAGAGAACTGATTTTAGGCTAACTTTCACTGAAGAGCATGTGGGAGTCGGGTTTGGTATGCCCTAAATACCATCGATCTATATAGGCAATGCGTTGTGGAAGAAAGGCTCGCGTGTGACGTCAATAATGTCTCTTAAAATTTTACCATCACCCTCAAGAATTATCGTTACACCTTATAGTTTACTCTTACTTTTATCTTTACACTTTCCTTGGCATTATTTTTTCTCAGTTTCCTCTGCTTTTACCTTCATTTTAAGCTTCATCTTATGTTTGCCTAAATCTTGATGATTTAATTATGAAATTATTAGGATCTTAAACTTTCGGACATTAAATTTCGGGAAAAAAACTTTCGGAGATTTTACCCATAAATTAAGTACAAACGACGACACTAAAATAAATACACTTTTAAAGTTTGTCAATAAAGCTTACAGTAACTGGTTAAACGCCAACACGCCAAGAGTAGTTTGACAGTTTGATTTAAAAGTTGAGACAAACCCAAAGGAGGAACTTGCCCACTTCTGACTTTGTATTGTATTACATCTTCGGACCTATTTTTGTGTCCGAAAGTTTTTAAATAGTCGGAATATATTCTTTTTAAATTAAGACACCTTATATAAACAAACCTGAATGTTGTCACTTGTTTTCATGGTAACACTCTCGTAGTCACAGACTGTAAAAGCTACCAGGTAAGTAGACATCTTAACACTCTTCTCGAAGTAGTCATACTGATATTCATCAATTTTCTTAGACTTGTAACGAGGCATGTTAGAGACGCTGAAAAGTTTGGGGTCGTGTGCCACGGTTATATTGAAAGTGGCTTTCATGGCAGGTTCGTCAAAACAAGGAAAAGCTCTGCGGGCGTCCGTTGGCTCAAAAACAGTCGAAGCTAGTGTGCTGTGGGCATCGAATTAAAGAAAGCAGAGTAATATTTGAACAATTTAGCAACGATCACTAAATTTAGCCTTTCCGTTTGTCTTTGAACTGCCTACCAAATACTTTCATTTGAGAGTGTATATTGGAGTCATGAACTTAGTCTGTAAGAAAGTTTATTTGAAAAAGATGAAAATATCATTCATTTTATTAAAATAATTACTAATTTGGTTGCCAATTTTTTATTACGGTTTTTGTGTGGGATACCTGTGGTATCTCACATTAATGTAGCTAGTAAAACTTCGGAAGCTGCACGAATTGAAGCGTGTGCGAAAAAGCTCAAGAGTTCTTCGACGGCATTTAGGGGAGACGAGAACTATTGAAATCGAGGAAATACGAAAAAGATCGACTAGACTACATGTGGGCCGAGCGAAACACGACAATTGTTGGTCGTTTTGTACGTGTTGACGTGCTGCGAGTCAGGACGTAACTTTTTGATAATTTGGCAATGGAGTCATTGACATTTTTTCCTTTTGGTTATCTTGGTTTTCAAAGGATTCGTTGAACAACATTTCCAAGAGTTTTTAAAAGCTTTTTTTTTTCATTTACAGGCGGAAATTATCGAGGCGAAACGAATTGTGCTGACTGGCCGTGTCACATGGCGACTTGTCAAATTTGAAGTGAACAGACCATGTCCACGTTCACGAAACAAGTAGTCTGTTATCAAGTTGCAATTTTTGATAAACTAGGTTTTGGTTTATTAAGTTTCCACTTCATAGGGGTATTTTAAAAAAAATATTGTGTTTCAAATATTCGTTTTATTGTATACACAAACTGAGTTAGGTTCGCAAGTTAAATTTGCTTGTCGTGTTACATAATTAGCCGTTTTTTGTCGTTTTTGTACAGGACACCTGTAGTATCTTACATTAACGCTATTGCCTCTGTTGGCTAGCTACACATACTCCAAAGCTGGATGAAAATTGCCCCAATAAATCCAAAAGTTAACAAATGAGAACTGTTAAAAACAAACAAATACGATAATAGATTGACTAGACTTATATATATCGGCTTAACAAAACGCAAAAAATGATTGACAGAAGCACAAACTGGTCGAGCGTGCTGTTGTAGTCTGAATGACTAAGAATGTGTTTCATCAACCCAGCGCTACTGTGGTATCCCCCACATGTAGCCTTTGGCAACCTATTTTTCAAATATGCAAACTACTAAAGAACTGTGAAATCATAGTCGGGAATCCAACGGGATAAAAGTTTACAAAATATTTATTTAATGAACACTTTTCTTATTTTTCAAACACCTCTCCAACTGACTAGAAAAACCACGTTCCAGGGTTCCGATATATATATTTTAAGTTCAAGTTTGGATTGTCAAGTTTTACTTGCCTTTTCTTTCCATCGGGACGAGTGTAGGACGAGAGGTATAGACCTCCAACATCTAGGTTTAGGTATGCCTCATACGTCATCTTTAATTTATATTTTCCCGCTTTCAAGGAATCTTTCATTATCATAACGTAATACTGGTTCTTCTCAAACCAGAACTTCTCTGAAATTCCACGATATTCTGAAATGTATTCAAAATAAAGCAACTTTTTAATCGAGCACCTGATCATACAGCAGCCTGCTTCAGTCTTAAGCTAAATCCTTTCCTGAGCCTAAGTGGCTCATATATAGGGGCGGCACTTATCTCCGATCTCCGTGGTGCTAAGCGTATGACATGTTTTTGAAAGGACACTAACCTATCGCAGGTTAGCTATCAGCAGAACTGGTAATCATTTATACCACTGAGTCAACTGGAACAAAGTCAGGTATTTAAGTGGGTAGCTCAAGGATACAACACAGTGGTCTAACCCAGGCTCGAACTTCCGACACAAAGAATATTTTCAGACCCTGAGTGATGGTACGGCCGGAAGTCGAACCCGGGCCTCCCGCACAACAGACTGGCTCCTTACCAACTGGGGTGAATAAGAAGCGAGGTCTAATCGTTTGCAGATGTTAGGGCAAAAGCAGCACCTTCTCCTCAGTTATTTTAAGACCCTGAGTGAAGATCCGGGCCGGGAATCAAACCCAGGCCTCCCGCAGGACAAACTGGCGCCTTACCAACTGGGCTGACCAGCCAGCGGCTAACCTGAGCTAAATGCTTCTCTATTTTATTCAGCAACCTACCATTGCTTCCGAGTTTTTGCACAGTAGATTCTGTGACGTTCATCATATTGGTATGAACCAGGATGTACAGTGTAGGGCTTGAAACATTGACAAAGATTTCCACTTTACCGTCATATCGTTTCTTGTCAAGATCAACCCTTACTATAAGGTTGTAATGTGTTGGTACGACATTCATTGGTAGTCTTATATTCCAGTACGGTTCACTTCCTGGTGTGGTTGGACGGGTCTCAGTTGTAGGGCCCTCATGCTCGCTCCCAGGTCCCCCGCCACCTACTTTTCCTTTTGAGAAGACAGATATTCCGTTTAGAACACTACATCATGAGCAAACAAAAACTAATTTAACATAAAGGTCTCACAACCTGCAGCCACCTACTGAGGCTGTTGTAAATAGTTTTTTCTTTTACTTTTTTTAACATATTTTTAAAGGTAAATGGTTTGAACCCAGGAGTAACAGTAGACCGTGTGGTGAGGTTAGTGTAGTACTGTGAGAAGGACTGTTGTCGATGTAAGTGACTGATGTTTCGACAACCTGTGCGGAAGCAGTAATCTTCAGAGTCTTACAGGATGGCCCTGTTTAAAATTTAAAAAAAGTCTAAAACGTTTAAAATTTTAAAGCGCCGGTAAGAACGTAAATGGCGGCACTTTGAGACCAGATCAGCAAGGTGTCATTGGGGCAGAGATGATTCACAACGTTCTAGTCATTCAAAGGTTGCATCATTCTGCACTGTCTTTGTGCGCCTTAGCGCGCTTGACAATGGACCAATGGGTGTTTAAGTGTGTTCCAGTCTTTTAGCTCACCTGTTTTGCATAAGTTTTCTGTCACCCCTAAATATGTTTTTTCCGGTCTGCTGTCAGCTGTCGCTTTGTAATCAGATTGTCGTTTAGGCATTGCCCGTCGAGGTGCAGTCTTCTGGTTTTCGACAACTGCAATATCTAGTTTGCTTGGCTTCTGTTGCTTGCCTTGATATTTTCTTGTTGTGCGCCTTTATTGCGCTCGTGATATTCGGAACGCAGCTACTGCTTATTTTCAGGGTGTTGTGGTTAAAGATCTTGTGCAGGTCGTTACAAAAACCGTTTTATAGTGGTTTTTATAACGCATTTTAACATTTTTATCTATTTTTTCACGCTCTGCTACCAAGAGCGTCAAGCAGTCTGTTTAAGTGAATACCGGTAGATAGATAGATAGATCGACAGATACGTGTAGGCATTTATAGCTTGCTCTTTAACTGCAACAGATCGGAAAACCTCACGAATTATTCAACCTTACAAAATTAAGATTCAGGCAAGATAGACATTAATTGTTATACAATTCGCGTCGCACGATGTGACACACAAAATTAGCATTTCAGTTAAACTTGAACATTGTGAACTATTTATTATCTACTGAAAGAAAGATGTTAAAACTTTTTATGCAAAAAAAGATTCGGTAATAGTCTACTTCAGTGTCACTAGACACTGAATCATCAAAGATTTTATATTTCGATAAAATCGAAACACAGCATCGAATTTCCGAGCGGGCAATATTTTTGACTGTGTTATTCAATATATCGCTAAATGAAAGTCATACTTCAATTAAAAAGACGTTTGAATGGAACTTTTTGTAGCAACATAAGAATTATTAGATTCTGACAAGTTCGGTAAGCATTTCACACATTATTTCGGCTGAACCTTATTTGTGCGTTACTATCATTTGTTAGCAGTACTAAAAACTAGCTATTAGCATTGTAATGGCGTTAATACAATACAAGCATATATTACACAAGCAGTTATTAGTATTTTAATCTTCTTTCAAACAAACGCTAAGTTGCTACCTGCCCTGTCTTACCTTCACGTCTCCCCTTTTCCTTTGCAAGCAGAGCCCCGAGCACAATAACGGTAATCAAAAGTAAGAGCAATAACAACAAGACCACAATGGCTGCGACAAACAAGCTCCTCGGAATCTTCTTTCCTCTAAATGTCACATATTCTCCACCAGACGAGTGGTCTTCTCCTGAGCTCTCCTTGAGTTTCTCCATCTCATGTGATTTCTGCTCCTCGGTCATTAGGTCGATCCTTCGCTATCAACTCGATTCGTGATGAACAAAATTAAAAACTCTCTAACCAAGTCAAAACTGACGCCAGACACCTCAAATATTGGTAATGCTCAACGTTAACTGAAGCGGCACAACGCACAGTGTACTATGATTGGTTGAGAGATCTTAATAAAACCCAAGAACGCATAGCCTGACTGAAACTGGCTGTGTGCAACAATACAAGGAGACTCTAGGCTGTATCATTGTAACCTTAAAACAAGAGTGTCTGCGCCTTTTTTACTGATGTTTATTTTAAATATTTTTATCTCAAGTTGTTTATGCTAAAATACTCACACTAATGAGTGTGGTCGCACTAGAAGCTTAACACCGTTTAACACCAGTGTTAACACCGGAGTTTAGAGTTTTGAGTGC
>JAOBRD020736821.1:0-14175 GCA_027575215.2 Hydrozoanthus sils
TTGGATTGGGGTCTATCCTGCCAACTGACCTGACCTTCTCCATACAATCAAAGTATTAAAGCCAGGAAAATGCTACGTCTACCTTGACCTTTTTATAGAGCGAAGTAAACTGAGTGGGATAAAATCACAAAATGCTTTTATAATGTGCTTGGTAACACCCTAACAGTTTTTCTGCCAAAATTTTTTAATGTTGAAATATTTATTGCAAAATGAGTATCATGTTTTGTTCGTAAAGAATATAAGAAAGTTGTTGTTGAATATATTAGTAAAACAGAAACTATATTTTATCTATTTAATATCAGAACCAACTCACTCTTGTTAAAATATAGATTTTTGAATACCTCTATTTGATGTCAGTATTACATTTATGTATAGTTTGATGAGACCACATAAAGCGGCTTTCATTAACCTAGAACGCAAAGCGTTTTAACGAAAAGTAGTAGTCAAGAAAACACAAAAGAGAACAAAGGAATATGATAAAAGTGTGTTTCATAGGTTAATGAAAACCACATTGTATAAGTTAAGTTACACACATTGTAGGCGCGCAGCAAACATTTTTTGCGGGGGAGTGCACAGCAAATTTGAGCGCACCTTGTGTCAGCAGTCCTTAAAATATTATATTCGTTTGGTGTGCTCTGTTCTCGTGAAAATAGACAAAATGGTTAAATAGATTACATTCATATTTTAGCTATGTGTCCATTTCCTTACAAGTAATTTGTAATGGAACCGCGGGAACATATTTTGGGGGCACTATAAGCTCGCGCATAGCTTGACTTAACGAGCGCCGTTGGCGCGAGCTCTCTAGGGGGGGTCCGGGGGCATGTTCCCCCGGAGAATTTTTAAATTTCGAACTTCTTAGATTTCCGGAGATGCGTTTATTTTTACCAGTGTAAACAAAATTTTATCAATTTTTTCATCGTTAATTTCTGCTAGTTCTCTTAAGCAAAACTATTGGTTAGGGGAAAAACCCACCCAGGTGAATGGGCAGCACGGCGGTCCCTGACACCATACGCGTGGGGGGTGTGTGTAAGCGCAACCCGTGCAACCCCCCACTGTCTACGCGCCTGCATTGAAATATCTATTAATTTAAAAACACCAAAATAACCAGAGAAAGATCCAGGGTTGATTACATATATTCAATGTAACCTTCCTTTTCAGTGTGGTTTATCAAAAAAGACTACAAAACATAGGAAACAGAAGGGAGTCTAAAGCTGGGGCCCCCTTTTGTGAATTTTTAGGGTGTGAAACCCCCCTTCATAAAGTACTGGATCTGCCAACTTTTAGCTTTTTTTTTGAAGAATATAAGACACTTGAAGTTATATAAAATTACTGCTGCATAAAAATATCTATATATTGATAATTTTAACTCTACATGGGAAGGGTTCCTTGGGATTGTCTTTAGCATGGCTGGCCAAGACTTGTGCTTTATGGATTTTGTTTGGATTTATGACTTCAACGCGCTGCTTCAGACTGCCCTTGCAAGATTTTTTTTCGGGCTAGATTGCCTGCAGGATTTTTTTTTTTTTGGGAATTGTCATCCCCCCCCCATCCGGGTTTTTCTAGTGGTCCGGTCCTTAGGTGATTCCACTTGTCGCGGCGATGACGTAAAATAGTTCAGCTCCATGATTGGAGCTCGGCGCCTGCGTTGTTCAATTAAATTGCTATGAGAACAAAGAAAACAACATTTTGGCCTCTTTCATTAACGCTAGCCCAAGTTATTATTGTAAAACGAGAAACGTGAACTTGACTTGAAGAACTTGTTTTGGCTGTATGGCTGCGGTTGAGTTAAAGAAGCTGTCTAGAATTTCAAACACAAACGAAACTCAAGTCTTTGAAAATGCTACTTCCTTTGGGGAAGTTGAACCGGAGCCACGGGGTCGTAAGTAGCTAGTAACATTGGTCGAAACTTGCAGCAGCATTGATATTATAACGACCATATTATAAGTGTTTGTTTAATAGTATGAACTATGTCGGGATGGTGTTAATGATTAACTGCATGATATTCATTTTGTTGTCAGACTGTTCATCCGTGGAAGAGAAGGCAGCTATTCATGGTCGCAAGATGGACAACTCGAAGTCGTCGCTTGTTAAGGGTTTAGAATCCCAGAATACGTCACCAGTAGGTTCTGATTTAGAACCAAATGGCACAACTACTCCCTCAGGTCAGTTGTCATTATCCAGAGATTT
This sequence comes from Hydrozoanthus sils, assembly GCA_027575215.2. Taxonomy (NCBI): domain Eukaryota; kingdom Metazoa; phylum Cnidaria; class Anthozoa; order Zoantharia; family Hydrozoanthidae; genus Hydrozoanthus; species Hydrozoanthus sils. The sequence goes on from JAOBRD020736821.1 coordinate 2,188, forward strand.
TACGGATCCAAGTCCAGTCGTGATCGCTAATGAGGCTTCTGCAGAAAAACTAGCCGGAGTGGAGCGGGTTAAATTGTCTTGGAGAAATGTTGATGTGTTTGCAAACGTTAATCGTGGCTCCATATGCAGACGTCTTTGTTGTGGACAGAAGAACGATGAGCCCCAGATAAAGCAGATACTATTCGACGGTAAGTCAACAAGTTTACTGAGACAAAATTCGTCTGTACGATCGGGAGTGTTGATAGAAATGATTTTCCTCGGAATAAATTTGTTACGTAACAGAAATCTAGCTAGTTTCGATTCGAAGGAACTTGAACAAAGAAAATATTGGTTTACTGTGCGTGAGACACTGAATTTCGAATAATTGTTGGTCCTAATTGTTTCCTAGATGAGGGTTTTGTCACTGATATCGGCCCGCAAACCTGTGAAAAGATTTGTTTTATATTTGTTTTCTTAAGAGACGGTTACTGTGTTGTCCCATCTGCCCAATATATAGAGATAGTTTTTGAAAATACTTATTAAACGATTACAGGCCACCACAACATTTCAAGTTTCATATATCTATAAGTGACCATGTACTGTATCAATATTCAAGTCTAAATCTGTAACTTAGTTACACTTAGTGTTTATAAAATGAGTTCAGAAAAACTGCACTCTGATTGGCCGAGGACCATTTCTAAATCTGGATAGAAACGATGAATGACATCGTCAGTTACATCAGTTATTATTCTCTCTAAAAGCTTTAGAGGATAATTTCCATGTTTCCATACTCCATACTCAACTAGAAACACTTGGGATTGTTGTAATTGGAAGAATACTCGAAAATATTTTGAATCACTTTCAGCCCTGGAAGGGAGGGGGGGGGGGGACTCCCTCTAATTTGATGGTAGGGATAACCGTCGTATTTTTTAGGGGTTAAAATTGCCAATCTGGTATTTTTTAGGGGTTGTAAAAAGAAATCCTGTGTTAAACCTAGAGCCTGGTATTTTTTACGGTTGAAAAATGCCAAGCTATTGGACTGCTTGCAGTTCCGTGTTTTAATAGCAAATGTGCACACTTATAAGAAGTCCTTTGGCGAACGCTCAATTATGTGGGCCCCTTTATTCACAGTGTATCACATTCAGCACAACATGCCCACCTGCTAGCTACCCAGGGAAAAAATTCAGCTTTCAATTGGTAGTTTTTAGGGTAATTTTAAAACCAAGAGGTATTTTTTTAGGGTGGAAAATTTTTATCCCTTGGTATTTTTTGGGTATTTTGGGGAATTTTCTGACGGTCATCCCTACTCTTTTGATTCACCTCAAACTCTGCTTTTGCTTTTGGATTCAGATTTGATCTTCTGCTTGGGTCTCTTTTTCCCATTCTTTGTTTTTTCCACCCTTTGCTGATGTCAAATGCAATTATTATTGTCAGAATAGAGCATGCAGTTTATAATATACAGGAATTGAAATGGCTTTTCCATTGAATTCGGGACTGTATTGCTCTTTTATAACTCACTTACAGCTGTGTTTACATTCTTGATGTCAGTTCCTGTGGGTGTTTCTTTTGTACTTGTGTCAAAACAATGGCTACTAAAGTCTCCTGGGGTCTTGTTTACTGGACCAGCCAACTGAAGTATATTTCGGCTGTGGCGGTGTTAATAGCTATAGATGTGTTAATTTGCTGGGATTTGTGTGCTTGATGTTGTATATGCAAATCCGCACCCATATTCTGACTGTGTGTTTGTTGCTGTCTGTAAATCTGTAAATTATTGTTATTATTATTATTATTGTTATTATTATTACGTGATCATTATTATTTTTACTATAATTTTTATTTCATAAGAATAGTTCACTCTCTATTTCAGTGAATGGAGAGGTAAAGCCAGGCACATTGCTTGCAGTTATGGGTGCCAGGTATGATCACTGGTTGAATCAATTTTCTTTTGTTTAATTATTTTATTTAATTTTTTTTTTTTGGAAACCCTTTTAGCCCCAAACAAATGTCGTGAGATACATTCTCCCTGATTACCTTCCAAACTTTTCCTAACTTAACTTAGGAAGAACTTTGTGCCTCATCTTCAAATACTTGTTTGTTTGATCAGTAAATCCATTTTTCTCCTAATTACCAGATGTCATACTGGGGCTGGTTGTTTGAAAGCTGATTAACTAACTTTAAACCAGGATTTAAACTCTCAACAAAACCTATTGGTTGTCATGGTAATTAACCCTGGATTAGGGCCATTTGTCTTTTTAGCAAATCAGCCCAGTAGTTTGTATAAGTTACATAAGTTCAGATATAGATGCTGCATCATTATTTCTAGAGAAACAGTATTGTGGTAAATGTTGTACAGTACACCACAGAAAAATAGAGGATACTAATAATTCTGACTGTAGTCCTTCAATGGAATAAAAAAGATACAGGATTTACTCTTATGAAGGACTGCAGTCTCAAACATTAAGATCAGTTCTATTTTTTCATAGCATATAGATATAACTTAAAACTTATTTTGCCAGGTTAGAATTTGTTTATAATTTAAAGGTAAAAAACAACTGTCAAAAAACAAACATTTTGAGTATTAGCTCATTTTCAGGTTCAAAAGTATAAGTTGCAACCACCATTTTGGTTGACTAATGTATTGGTTGCCACTGAATCTGAAAATGCATTGTTTGGTCACTTTTCCAGAGTAGGCACTTGAAAATGAATGTGATTGTGGGGAGTTTCTCTTGCTTGTAAATCAGTTCAATGATGTAGTTAACATTGATGTTTGGAGGTGGATAATTTCTGGACAGTCCAGTTTCTGTTCGTGTAGAGTTCTAGGGCTAGGGAGGAGCAGGATTAATGTGTATTACAGCTGTTGTTGAATTTTTATTGTTATTATCATTAGTATTAGTATTTATAGTTTTAATATTAAAACTATTAATTTTAAAGTGCTACTGAAGTGACATTTTCAAACTATGGTTTAAAATATCTGAAATTGAAGTTTGAGTTGTATAATTTCTGTTTAGACACTTGTTACCGGTTTTTGAAATAAATTTTTTGGAGAATTTTTGAAGAAAAAATGTCTATTTTAGCACCAAAGCTGCAGAAACATTAAGCTTGACTTAGATATGTGTGATGCCACATGATTTGAAACTTTCCTCAGGACAAATTCATATGATCATGGCGAAGTTTGCATTGCTGCAGGTGGCCCTGTGTTTGAGCTAGAAACTCACTAGTTCACTTTAAAGACAAGTTAAGAGCAACTTGGAGCCCTTTCAAACCATGTGACATCACAAATTGATGTTTTGTGTTTTGAATTTTATTCGCACTGAATGCATGATTTTCAAAGCTTAAAAAATTGGGGATTTAAAATGGTCAGGTATTAAAGTACTTTTATCCATTTCAGTTGAATAGAAGTGTTGGAAAACCCCTTAGTCCATAAAAATACCAATGACAAAATCCCTTCAGTTGCACTTTAATATTATTATTTCTATTACTATTACTTATGATAACAATTTACAGTGTTTGTTTTCAGTGGTGCTGGCAAGTCAACACTGATGAATGTGCTTGCTCATCGAAACCTGGGCAAACTGCAAGTCACTGGAAATGTGAAAGTGAATGGACAGACAATTGGGCTGGACATTAACTCCATGTCAGCCTATGTACAGCAGGAAGATTTGTTCATTGGTACCCTGACTGTTAGAGAACATCTCACATTTAATGTAAGACCTGAATTTGTTTATCACAAAATGGATATTTATTTAATAGTTTATAAACAGGAGTGGATATTAGATTTGAAAAGGTTGTGTCCAGAGCACTTGTCTGGTAGCAGACCCCAGTTTTTACTTGAGCAACAAAAAAAAGACAAACTTTAATGGCATTGGGGTAATAATCTTTCAATGGAAATTTTTTTTAACTCCATCTATTTGTAGATGTTTTGTGTTTTTCTTACTAGTGATTTTGCATTCTTGAGGTACAGCCCTTGCGGGTATTTGAGGGCCTGAAGTAGGTACCTCAATTTTGTAGGCTGGGAGCAGGTCCAAAATTTTGTAGGCCTGCAGCAATTAGTACCTAGTTAATATTTGTAGTCCTACAGCAGGTAGCTCAATACTGTTGATTGGAAGCAGTTGAAGAAAGCCTCGCACTAACTTAAGCTTTTTGGGTCAATCCTTTCAAGATGAAACAGTATACACCTAGCTGCCCCTCTTTGAGTTAGGGTTAGAGTTTTTATGAAGTTAAAGCAGTCTTTACAGTGAGTCACTGGTGTGATAATTGTAATTTCTCTAATCTAAAGATTGATCCAACTTTTTATTATAGGCACTCCTTAGGATGGAAAAGCATCTTTCAAAAGAACAAAGACTCGAGCGAGTTGATCAAGTCTTGTTGGAGGTGCAGTGTTTGTACAAAAGACGTATAGAACATAATATACAGCTACATAAACAGTAAATAGAATTTTGCATCTTGTTTACACAACTCAGCTCTATGACTGACATTAGAGCAGCAAAAAGATTGGTTCATACCAGCAACAAAAGGAATGACAGTTGTGCCCCCCCCCCCCCAAAAAAGTAACAGCTATGTGTACCCAAATGTAGCAATATTTTGAAAGATTTACTTGCTAGCGAAGAGCCAAAATCTGCTGTACAGTTTAAGATCAGTCATAGTTAATGCACTGTATGTATAGCATTAATATAAGGTAGTCGGTTTGTTTACTGGTAGCTAGTTCATCTTGTTACAATACAAAATAGAAATATGCATAAGTGAAATGACTTAAATTTTTTATACATGTCTTCTTTGTCTAAGACCACTTCAAATTACAAACATATTTAATCTTTCTGAAAACATAATTACCTTAAAGTTATAGCTACCCAAATTTAAGAATTTAAGAAGGGGCCCTGATGGCCTGCAAAATTCAAAAGTAGTGGCGGGCAATTAATTTAAACTAATAAACAAGTTATCAGGGGTTGGGAAGGACGTGCGCCATGCGCAAATGCCGCATAAATTCAAAATACGGTGAGTTGAAAAGTTCATTAACAGGCCTAGAATGCCCTCATTTTCCAGGCACCATTCTTACAGAACCCATGTGGATTTCCGTCACAATCTCTTGCAGTGATAGATCTTGTTTTTAGATTATTTTAATGTACATTAGACACAATCCACGATTTGTAAATTAATCGTGTGTTTTCCTTTAAACAATGTCATATGCCGACAAGCAAAAATGTCACTTAAGTTTTCTCTGTAGTGTTAATGTCGGTAACTGAACTTAACAGTAATTTTAAAGGAGCCATAGAGGGTTTTTACTTTTCTATTGTTACTTATCAGTATCTACTTGTCAATCAAATTGCTATTCCGATTGTAGTAGTTACCTAATTTCATAAATAATTGATTAAAGCTGACTGGCTTTAGTATCGCTTATCTGTTCTGGGGATGCGAAAGTAGGATTTTAAGGCTGGCTTGATCATATATACTTATATACGATATGTATATCGGTCAAGATTTGAAGTAGAGGATGCGCCTCAGAAACTGATCGTCGCTAAATTGAGAGCAGGCTGGCTCCAGATATACCTGACAAATTAATCCGGGTAAAATCCATGGAAGGGGTTGCAGGAACACAATTTTAAGGTTACGGTATACCTTCAGGGGTGTTTCGCGTCAAAACGAAACAGTGTGTCTGTTTTATACCATGTATACCTAGACCTATATATCAAATTAAAGCTTTTAGAGCTGGCTTTTGAACTGTTTTATTCATTTTGAATTCAAATGAAGTTTAGTTTTTTTTTAAGTCTATAAAAACGAGCGACAGATCGGTCTTTCGAAGGTTAGAAATCCAAGCGGTAATTGATATTCAATTATTTGATCAATCCGCCAGTTTCAAGACCAAAAGAGCTATAAAACGTGTCTGCGTTTTTTCGCATCCCATTACAGCAAAAAGTTACGGTGCTTTTTCGAATCAGGATTTTAAAGATGTAAGTTGAAGGTGCAAAAAAAGCTCTAAAAACAACATTTATCGAAAAAAAGAAAATCGCAGGCACGTTTTTTTTCTTTATATATATTAATGAAGCTACCGTGAAAATTTGAGGGAAAACGAATGGACTCCCTCTGAGTTGGAACTCATTAAAACGTCCACTTCAAGGGAAAATAATATTTCGAGAAAACGGTCATCGAAAAAACCTGTCTAGAGATTTTTGTTTTGTAGAATAACTCCGCCCACAAAAGATTTCAGCCAATCGAAACTTGAAAATTTTGTTTCCGGTACAACAACCGAGGGAAACTTGCGCGTGCGTCAAGTTTGCAAAGTTTAGGCAAAGTTTAAATAAAATTTTCGGGTTGTCTGGTTTCGCGACTTTTAAGTTGTTTTAGCTTTTTTTTATCAAATGGGCAAAACGAAAACGAAGAGACAAGCGGCAAACCAAAGAGCAGCAGGCAGTACAAGTCGTGAAACGGCGAAACAACAAAGCCACAGAGAGATGATTCCTGCCATATGGCTGAAATAGGGTATGTTTTTATTGTTTATAAAGTTTTTGTTTTTCACAGTAACGACAAGACACAAGAGTTTTTAAAACTTGTGCTTAAACAATAGGTGGAGGAAATTTTCGCCTTCGGAATGTAGAGCTCGTATCTACTCTCCGAATCATTCAATACTTTTCTTTCATTGAACTATTTGCCAAATGCATGACAGCGCTAATTAGTTGCAGGGATTGTTGCAGGGTAAAAATGATAAATGATCGAAGAAAAAACATATTTTCAGCTCATGTTATTTGTCAAACTGTTTTCACTTTTGGTTAAATGTTTGGGAAATGACAACAACTGTTTCACTTATTTACGGCAGATTTGACGAGAACCCCGGATTCCCGCAAGTTGTCCTGGATTTCATCAGACACCTAGTACCAGGCGACATCAAAGGCGAGCTTCGTGAAGTAAGTAATCCAAGTTTGATTTTCTTGAAACACTTCGTCCATTTAAACGAAAACTATATAAAAAAACTTAATTTAAAATTATTATTTTGTGCGGGCACACAAAAAAAAACTATCGCGTTTGTTTCTTCGTGTTTGATCAAAACAAAATATTCGTTTGTCACGGTACGCTTGAATTATATTAAACCCCATCGTCGCCCATTTCTTTTTGTTTGATAGGATGCCTTTCAAGTTACACTGGAAGAGTTTTGCAGAGTGATGTGCAAAGCCGAAGGGAACTGAATATTTCATCTATATATAAATCAAAATAAAAGCACAGTATGCAAAATAGAAGTCCCACTTGATTTACTTGATATAGACTTTACTAAGTTTAAGTTGTGTTCTTTGGGGTTTCAAATACACTTTACAATTTTTTTTTAATTTAGTTAAGTAGTTATTTTAAAAAAGAGGTTTGAAACATTGCGGACGTGTTGAACAATATATATAAGAGTTAGGGGCAGACTTACGTCTGTTCAGACATGAATTTTGAAGGTTGAAATGTGGTAAGTGAAAGATTTTTTAAAAGCTTCAAGATGTTGCAGTGTATTTTAGAATCTGCTAATAAAAAATCATAGAATTTTTTTTTTTGAGTGATATATTTGTTTTCAAAATAAACAACTACCATTCTAAATAGTACACCCATAATATAGAACTCGATATGGTTGGAGCATTATTTAATAAAAATCTTCTGAAATTCATATATGTACATATTTCTAAAAAAAGTGACGAAAATCAATGTCCTGCATTAGGTTTTAAAAGGAATACAAACATTTCTTAACAACCTACTGTAAGTTATTGCTTGAACTTCTGAACAGTATTTACAAATATGGAATGTTATAATAAAATTATAATATGAAAGGCCTGCATGGGTAGAGAAAGGTTGTGTGGGAGCTGTTTTCCCCTCGCCTCTTTTAACAAAAAAATATTTTTAATAAGAGTAAAGAATTTATTTACAAACTTAATTGGGATTGGTTTTCAGGAGCCTTGAACTGATGAAGATCCAAAATAAAAACAAAAAAAGTACTGAAGTATTTTACATACCTTTGTTCTTTGTTATTAGGCATCGCAGGTTTGAGCCCATTCTCTTGGTGACTATTGCAGTGCACTCTTCTTTCTCAATATAAACTGATGGCCCATAAGGCACAGCTTGCTGTACAGAAGAATAGGATTAGCTGTCGTCATCTCCAATGAAGGGCAAATAGCACAGCTTCCTCCTTTCAACAGACCTTTTGTACAACTGTACAGCTCCAGTTGCCTCCACTAACTGTAAAGAAAGTGAAAAACAAGTATTTACATATCACAAAATTTGTAAGATTTGTACATGCACACAGACAAACAGAATTATGTTTTATCTTGGAAATTGGAGAAGGATAATGTGTGAATGATGGCCGTAGATAGAAGAGAACCAGAGGAGGTAAATGGAGGGTGGTTCCCTATCGCAAACTTGAGAGAAATCTGGAAGAAAAAAGGGACATTATTTTAAACTTTTCAATAACCTCAACAATTCATTCAAAGATTTTGCTCAATAACTTGTAAAAAAAGGTTGAACAGAAATTGAAACAAAAAAGCATCTCCACAAGACCTGCAGGTTGTATTTCAGACCATGATTATGTTGACATGAATTAACCTCTCCTATTAGCTTACTGGGACAGTGCATGGAGCACATTTTTGAATCGAAATAACTGTTATGTTGTGTATGTGCTAAAATCTTTGCCGCGAAAATATGGTGGCGTGACTCATGCATGGGTTATTTGAATAATATACTTGTCAATCATAACCAGAGAATTTACTTCTAGTGAAAAAAAAGCCACATTTCACTCTAGTAATAACCAAAACATACTCTAAAAACAATCCACATCACGAAAGAAAACATTGTTAAATAATGCATAAAGCAACAAAAAATTGGAACTTTTTGGACTGTGAATTAAGGTTCTCAGTATGTCAAGTTTTTGGTACAAATATGGCTTTATAGGCCCTGCAGCTAGCTTAAAATCTTTATCTGATTTGAGGCCCAAAATACATTTATGTCAACAAAATAAACTTATAACCTCCTGTTCTATAGTTATTTATATGGAACTGAAAATGATTGCTTTACAAACAGAAAGGTCTTCAAAACAAAGACATGTGCATATGTCATTATGAAAATTACTTTGAAACTGGAGATACCTGACTGGGATGAGACAAAAAATGTATAAAATGTTTCAAAGACAAGCTATGGCCACTTGTACTATTCAGGCCAAGTATGCGTATGGCTAATTTGTTTTTTATCTCTGTTCTGTCACAGTACAACGTCAATTAAATCTAAAAACTGTAATATTTAATAATAATTGTAATAATTAAAAAGTGTAGTAGTGATTTTTATTAACCTATATATACTTTATTACATTCTATTTTTGTTGTTTTCTAATTTGCATTTTTGTATTGCTCTTTGATTAACAAACAAGTTTTTTTTCGTGATTTAATGAAAACCGCTCTAAAACAAGTATAATGTAAATAATAATAAATATCATTTACAGTTGATGATGAAGAAAAACGTATTAATATTTTTACAAATAACAAACTAAATAACTCAAATTATTAATTATATGGTACAAATAAAAAACCCAAAGCTCTTTTACAAATTTTCTAACTGTGTACAAATCAAAAACCTTTTTTTAAAAATTGTCTCAAAATTTTCCTTTTTCCTATCCGTTGATTGGTAAAAATCTTGCTAGGAACCAAAAACGATCTCTCTGAATAATTTCATGGATAGAAAATTGTAAAATATTGATATATTAGCTGTTTACACTATTTGTTTACTCGCAGTTAGATACAAATCAGTGTCAGAAATTTATGCCAGCTAGTTTACTTTTCTCAGAACATTTTGAAACGTTTGAGACTAAAAAAACTTCCCATATTTAAGAAGACTCAACCTCAGGTAAAATGTATAAAATTTAAACTTTTCTCAGAACAAAAATTTAAACTTTTCTCAGAACGTTTTAAAATGTTTGAGACTAAAAAAACCTCGCATATTTAAGAAGACTCAACCTCTGGTAAAATGTATAAAATAATACGCTGTTATAAAAAGAAGTACAATCAGAATTTATCACTTACCGCTGCACTTCCGTCATGATTTTGAAAACAATCGTCGTCGTGACGGAGAAACCACTCCAGAAAATCCCGTCTGGAGATCTTGCCGCAGTTTCTTTTTCTCTTCCATTTTTGCACATTCACTGCACGAGCTGCTCAAGGAGACAACGTCCACGACTTTTCCTGTAACAGAAACAGCAGCAACAATCCCATCGCGTGCTGACCAACCTCAACTGCCCCAAGAGCCATCTAAACTGGCACCACTGTCAGTAACCTTTTCCCGGAGTTCATCGTCTGAACATTTCTCGATTTCTTCATTATCCCCCAGACCTTAGCTTCAAAGGCACCGTCATTTAGTTCCTGCTCAAGCAGAGTTTCTGCAGCTTTCAAAACGGCTTGAGAGTGCCGTGACCAAGGCTTTTTGCCAACAGGGTTTGATAAATTTAAAATGCTGCAAAATTTTTGAGTGTCATAGTACCGCGACCAATTGACGGAAACGCCAAAACAACAGCACGATTCAGTTCGTAGAACCGCGAGGATTTTGGTGAGGTGTGAAAAGTCCTTGGATTCTTGTGTGCTTTGCAATCAATGCGTTTGCACTGAAAAATTCAAACCTCTCCAAGGCCGTTACTGGATTTTTCGTCTTTTATTAGCTGAAGTTCTCCACTCTTGCAGTCTCGACAGATGGCGGACTCCATTATTGCATCTTGAAGCAACTTTACATCAATAACATTCGTCGAGTCAGACAATTCATCGTTTTCAGAATCTTCTGAGGAATCACCGCTGCCAATTTCGCTGTTATCACTATCTCGTTCCCAAATTTCTACATATCTTTTCTCTTGTCTTGACTCTATTTTCTTTCGAGTTGACCCGATGGTTTCACTTTCGGTCTCATCCGACCAACACTGGTAGCCCTTGTTGCACGCTGCGAGGGAAGCTTTTACTTCTGCACTCATCCTTACAATTTTTTCTTTTTTTCTACGACTTTTTCTCTTTTTTGTACTAAACCAGGTTTGCCCGCTGCGTTTACCTGTATTATAACTCAAACCTGGAAGCTACTAAATAAATGGCAACAATACGCTAGCGAGAGTGAAAACTTGAAACACTTTCGGGGAATGTCGTCTTTACACACGTCAACAGCCTGTCAATTAAATGTTGTGTTTTTACTTCCGTCCAAAAAGGAAACGGCCTTTTCTCTGACAAAATTAATTTATTTTTAAAGATTTTTTTTCTCAACTTGAAGAATACAACATTTTCTTACATCAACCCGGCAGAGCAAAATTTTGAGGAAATTAACCGTGTGAAGGTATACAGTAACCTTAGGGGACTCTTGCAATCTGGCACCAACACAAAAAATATACTTTTGAAAACAGCAGATTGAATTCAATTTCTAAAATGACCCATTGATTTTCAAGGAAATGGGCCAGTGGCGAATGGGCCCTTCAGTCCTTCCCAACCCCTGAGTTATATAAAGTTTTTGAGTTACAGGTGTTACATATGGGTGTTTAAGGTACATGCAGTCACTGATAGTTCAACTGCTACATTTGTAGCATTATATCTATCTTAGAAAGAAAAAAATAGTGAACCAGAGTGTTAGCAGCTGTGTCAACAGCTGTTTCACTCTTTATAAGCACAGCACAGTCACTGTAGCAAACAGGCTCAAGTCCCCATTATGAAGATACTGGAATATGAAGATCTTTATTAACATTATTTATTATTCCAAAATATTTGTTGCAGCTTGGACTTACCAAATGTGCAGATACAGTGATTGGGATACCAGGACGGATGACTGGTATTTCTGGAGGGGAGAAGAAACGTCTTTCATTTGCTTCCGAGGTGAGCTTTCACTGTTGCTAGTCAACATGCATCTACATTAGAGACCTTGAACACCAGACTTCTGTACGTTGTCATGGAGGCCAACCGAAAATCAAATATCAGTAGTTGACGCGTACTTGCACATGTCATGTGGTCGTGGTGATCGTCACGGAGGCAGCCAAGACGCTTTCAC
>JAOBRD020737140.1:0-14172 GCA_027575215.2 Hydrozoanthus sils
CCAGGTTCCCTTTGCAGCTCATGGGTATGGTTCATTCTTTGCTCTAAGCGTTATGGATCGATATTACAAACCAAGTGAGTTATGGACCATGCAGGTCTAAGGACTAACTATATATGAGGGCTAACCCTGGTTTGTGTAAGGTTATCATATCACCCTCATTGAAGAAAGAGTGTGGTATAATATTCTTATGAAGTGCCTAGGGCCTTAGCAAGGCTAGAACAGCTCATTGAATAGACTTATGATCTTTAGTTGTCAGCAATTGTAACTTCTCCTTACACAGTACATCCAGAATAAGACATTGGGTGTGTTAGAGAAAATGAGCATTGATCAAACAAAGCAAACTAAAATTCTCTCAGAGTTGTTCAGTGATGAGACTGGGCCCTAGTTGAAAGTTGAACCTGTGTAACTGAGACTTGGAAGGTTGAAGGGTTGAGACAAAGAGTCCCTTTTCAACTTGAATGTTGAACATGGCTTAGTAAGAAATCAGCACTTGTACAGAATGTGTTAATAGTAACTTGCTACTAGTGATGTCATTAAACATCATTAAAGTTTAAAACTCCACCAGCAAAAAAAGTTAATATGAAACTCTTTGGCAGAGGTTTGGATCGGAGAAGGTGCAGTTTGTAGCTACATGTAACTTAAAGTGCTACTGTAGCCTTTTCATCATTGGTATTTTTATAGCTCTAATGGCTTCTCCACAAATCTTTTCGACTTTAAATGGATATGAGTGCTTATGTACATGACCATTTTAAGTCTGTGAAATAAGCTTTCAAAATAGTGCATTCAGTGGGAATAAAATTCAAAAGATGCGGCTTCGGTCTATGACATCACATGGTTTGAAAGGACTCCAAGCTACTCTGTACTAGTGTTTACAGCAAATTAGTGAATTTTTTGCTCAAACACTGGGCCACCAACCACGCAAACTTCACTATGATCATATAAACTTGACCAGGAAAGTGAGGTTAAACTCTTGCCTTTCGAATCATGTGACATCGTACATATGTATGTAATAAGCTTAAAAAGTTTTTGCAACTTTGTAAAAACCTGTAAGAAATGTCTTAGTGGAAATTATATGGGTCAAACTTTGATTTAGATATTTTAAACCTTTCCAACTAAACCCAGTTTCACATAATCCAAGAATGCCCTATATTTTGAACCAGTTGACGAAAACCTTTAAAGTGACCATTCATCTTGTTTGTCTTGAAGAGCAGATTCTCAGTATGTTCTTTGTTTCATGGAAATTTTTATTTAAACTTTAATAATTTTGAGTTTTGAAAAGTAGTAGGGAAAGGGTTAAACTAGTTTGGTGGTTTCACATCATTAACACTTTAAGGTTCATACACCATCCCTACCATGTTCATTGTTTGATAGTTACAAAGTGGTTGGTATGTAAACATCAACATATAATTATTGAGTTCTCTTGTTCAAAATACATTCTTTCTCTTCAGATCAAAGTCTAGAAGAAGCCAAGGAGCTGCTTAAGAAATGTGAATTAGAGGTAATGCATAAAAATTAAACCATATATTATTGTTAATAGTCAAAATGTGAATTCTTATAGGCATTACCAGTTGCACGAAACAAAATAGTTCCATAGAACAAAAGCACACGTATTTATAAGTTTTTTTTTATCTCTCTTTGAATGTTCCTCATTCATCGTTCATTCATTCATCTGCAGCACTCACTCATCAGTGGTGAATACAATATGGTATCAGTGCTTTTAAATGTAGAATTTTCTCTTTTATCACTCAAAGGATGTGTTACTACTGTGTTCTAGTGAAGCAACAAACCATTCCACAAGTCTTCATCAGTGTCCATTTTTTCAACTCTTCCAATTTCGAAATGTTTCTGTGTACAATATTTACCATTTTCAAACTCTAGGATGTTTAAAATTCTGTAACAATGCCATACACCAGCACTTTAGATATGTGAAGAATATTTGAAGTGCTCTTGGTTTTATGTACTTTATTTTTTCTCTTTCTAGGTTCAAAAGAGATTCATAGTCAGCATGCCAAAAATGGTTGTGCGTTGGGTAGATAAAGATGGCATTCATGATGACACTGTTCCTGTAGCCCAGTAACACTGGCATCCCTCCTCCCCCTGACGCATCTGGTCGTTTGACACTCACAGCTTCAACAGTAAATAGACTGTGGCCTGTTTCTGCTCGCAGTTTATGTGCTTTGATCTTTTATGTCACAAAATAAGAAAAAGTAGCAAGTTTAAACACCAGATGCTATCTGTTGTGGCATACAAGCTGTAATATTTTTTTTGCTGTTTGTACACAGATAAAACGGTTTTGTCAGTTTGGCACAATGGTTAACATCAGTTTTTGAACTAAAGACAGTGTATTATATAATAAAGATGCAGAAAAAAATAGTTTTGTATTTTCTAATGTATCTTGAGCAGACCATTATTAGGGAATTCTTGATCACTATAACAAGCCTCAAAGGCAGAAATTTCAACAACTGTTCAGATAGGGGGATACCACTGGTGGAGTCTACCGGTTTCCAAATAGGAGGATATCAATGGTGGGGTTGCTGGTTTTCAGGTAGAGGGATACCCATGGTGGAGTTGCTGGTTCCAGGTAGGATACCATGCATGGTTTTCTGAATACCCAAGATGGAGTCTGCAAGTTTCAGGTGGGAGGATCCCATGGTGGAGTTGCAGGTTTCCAGATAGGGGAATACCAACAATGGAGATTGTAGATTTTCAGGTAGAGGGATACCCGAGGTGGAGTCTGCAGTTAAGAGAATACCAAAAGTGGGGTCTGTGTGTTTTCTGGTAGGAGGATACATAGATATTTGGAGCCTTAAGGTTTTAAGTTTAGGGGATACCCACAGTTTATTCTGCCAGTTTCCAAGTTAGGATATCATGCATGGTTTTCAGGATAACCATGATGGAGTCTGCAGGTTTCAGGTTAGGGATACCCGTGATGGAGTTTACTGGTTTCCAAGTAGGAGAATGTCAGTGGTTGGGTTGCAGGTTTTCAAGTTGAGGGTTACCCATGGTGGAGTTGCTGGTTGCAGATAGGATACCATGCATGGTTATCTGAATACCCATGATGGAGTCTGCAAGATCCCATGGTGGAGTTGCAGGTTTCCAGGTAGGGGTATACCCACCAATGGAGATTGCATGTTCTCAGGTTGTGGGTAACTGTAATGGAGTCTAGATTTTCGGGTAGGGGGAATACTCGAGGTGGAGTCTGCAGATAAGGGAATACCAATGGTGGTGTCTGCGAGTTTTCTGGTAGGGGGATACATAGATATAGGGAGTCTTAAGGTTTTAAGGTTTGGGGATACCAACAGTTAAGTCGGTTTCCAAATTAGGATACCATGCATGATTTTCGGGATAAACATGATGGAGTCAGTGGGTTTCAGATAGGGGATACCCATTGTGGAGTCTATCGGTTTCCAAGTAGGAGGATATCGATGGTGGGAATGCTGGGTTTCAGATAGAGGGATACCCATGGTGGAGTTGCTGGTTCCAGGTAGGATATCATTGATGGTTTTCTGAGTACCCATGATAGAGTCTGCAAGTTTCAGGTAGGGGGGTCCCATGGTGGACTTGCAGATTTTAAGGTAGGGGGATCCCATTGTGGAGTTGTAGGTTTCCGGGTAGGGGATTTCAGGTTGTGGGATACCCGTGTCCATAGGTTTTCAGGTAAAGGGGTACCGAAGGTGGAGTCTGTAGGTAAGGGAATACCAATATGGTGTTGGTATCTGCGAGTTTTTTTGTAGGGGCCATAATGGACTCTTCAGGTTTTAAGGTTAGGGGATACCCACAGTTAAATCTGCTGGTTTCGAAGACCGGAGTGGGGTCTGCAGTTTTGCAGATAGGGGGATGCCCATTATGGAATCTGCACGTTTTCAGGTATGGGGATACCCATAGTGGAATCTGGAGGTGAAGATGGGGATACCCATTGCCGGAGTCTGTTTTCAGGTAGTGGGTATCCATAGCGGAGTTTGCTTGTTTTCAGGTTGGGAATACCCATAAAGAAGACCTACGGTTGTTTTTCGAGTAACACTTACCCATTGTGGAGAACACAAGCTTGCCAGAATGGCCGAGGAGCATGTTCTCGAGAACAGTTAAAACATTTTTCCTGTTAAAGTCAAATCTACATTACATGTGACGAAATGAGATTGACTGTTTTTAGTGTTGCTGGAAAACGTGCTGTGACCAAAGGCTAACGTGCAAAAAGTAGACTTTTTGAAGCTTGCCCCATCAACTTTTAATGACGTTATGATTGGATCTTCGCGGTTGTGTATGCAATTTGAGCATGTGCGAAAGAGAAGCTTGAAAATAAATTCAGGCTCCAACGGTATTCGAACCCGTTACCTCTGCGATGCCGGTGCAATGCCATATCCAACTGAGTTAAGAAGGCACATCTGTTGGGAGCAGGTAAATTTTAATTGGTCCATAGTTGTACAATATACACTTAATGTATTGTATTGTACAGTGGAACCCCGCCTTGCAGCCACCTTGTTAATACGGTCATCCCGTTTTAACAGCCAATTTTTTTCTGGCCTGTTGGTGACCGTATTAGCGGGGTTCTACGGTATACTCTTAATGTATTGTCCCTAGGAAAGCAGTTACTTTTCTTTTCCATGCGGCCGTGGTGATCGTCACGGAGGAACGAAACAACGTCTGCTACACTTACTTTACTTGTGTATTTCTTGAATTAACAATTCTGGTAGAGACAACAACAATTCCCTCTGCCCCAGTGCGCCGCTACACGGGTAAATTTGAGGAGCACTTAATTTTTTTAGCGTCAAAAGACTTTCTTTAACTTCTACAATTCATTTTTATAAATTGCTCCCTGTACAGCAGGCACATGGCAGATTGGATATCAAATCTATTATATGAGTAGTTGGATCAGTTAAAAGGTTTCCAAATGTCACAGTTAGTCGATCAGTGGAAGGCTTCGTTGCTCGCCAGGAAAGTAACACCAACCATTTGACAACATTATCCAGTCAAGGGAGGTCAGAGTTTATATACAACAGTTTTTAAACTGTTTAGACTAATTTTAGTGTTGAATTCTTTCTTGGATATGAGGGTCAGAGGAATAAAGAAAAGAAATTAATTATTCATTTTGCAATTCCAATAAGATTTTTTTTTTGTTTTACTCTCCTGAGTCTCATATCCAAGTCAAGAGTTTTGAAACATTGAAATTGGAGTTAAAAAGACACAAGACTGCCGCGCGGGAGGCCTGGGTTCGATTCCCACGCGTCAGTTGTGCAGGAAAACCTCAGGTTATTGTTCTCCAGATGTTTCTCAATTGGGATGTTAGACCTGTTCTCGGAACGAGTCAAAGGTAAAAATGAAGCACAATTATCAAGCAGTATTAATAGTTATAAATAAACGGAGGTGGATTATATACTCGCTCGCGTGAGGGCCGCGAGTAATAAGGGAGCTGAATTCAATCCCCTTTAACAACTTGAAGCCGACTAGTCAAGAGGACCACAGAGCAAAAAAAAAGGACCGAAAAATGAAAACGTTTGTTATCTTCGAGGTTTTCTTCTAGTAGTCTTACAATCGCGGAATAGTTTAAAGGGTTACAATTTTCACTGTTTTTTAACGCCCAGTAATAATCACCAATACTTTCAACATTAGTGCAAAAAAATAGAATAACAACTATGACAAGAGCAATCTCTTCGTAAGTTTAGAGAGAAGGTGTATGGTGCTCGATATTTAACTTGCTGTTTGGTGTTACAGAATAATCCTTTACTAAGTTGAGTTTAAGACACGAAGACGGCAACGCCGATGACGACAGCAGAGAACAATAGTGAATACAGTAGCTGCACGTTGGAATGTACCGTGCTGGCCACCTGCACGCCGTCGACTTGAAAATTGCAACGTGAAAAGCTCAGTTTTGCAGTTTTTACGAGCACGGGAACGACCTTCAGAAATTTTTATTAACCTTTATTTGACTTTAAGAAAATCGCTTTTATCTTTTTCTGTTCACAAAGCGTGACTCGGACAAAAAAGAAAGCAAACTAGCCATACGTGATCGAAAAGAGCAATCAAGAAATGTGTTTTTTGAAATTTTGAATTCGGAAATTTTGAATTCGGAAATTTTGAATTTAGAAATTTTGAATTCGGAAATTTTGATTCGGAAATTTTGAATTTGGAATTTTTTGGATTTCGAAATTTTGAATTTGGAAATGTCTGGCCCTTCTTGGCATTCGTAGACAATGAGGAACGGAATTCCATCTCTTTTCCAAGTCTTTTTCATGATCAAACGCCAAAAACCTAAGAGTCTACTCCAATCAAACAAGCTACCCACACCTTAGTTCATTTACTTGCCAGTAACACCTTTGGAAGGCACTAAAAGACAGTGTAACATTCTTGATTTTAAAGCAAACACTTAATATGTTAGTTCAAAACGAATTCATCGTGTAGTTAATTTTAAAAGCATACGTTTTCTCAAACAAAACCACAACCAATAATAAAATCCATGACTTTTCAATGATCTTGGCTATTTTCCCAAAAATTCATGACTTTTCCAGTCCTGGAAATTTTTTTTTCAAACTCCGAGACTTTTCTTGACCGTGTGAACTCTGGATAAGTTGTTACCCTAACATAGATCGTTAAGACTTTTCCCCCTTTTTACGCAAAGTTGTTCAAATAAAGTTTATCTTAATAGCTACAGCTTCATTACAAGTGCATTGGAAATTGCTGGCAAGCCCGGTATCTTTTATTAAAGCTTTTTAGGCGGAAAAAACCCCTATTTTTTAATCATGAGATGTATAATTTCCCAAGCTTTTGTGGAAATACAGCTGATGCTGCTTTTAAAAGCTTTCCGTCTAAAGAAAGTTGGAAAGCTTATAGACCAATTAACTCTGGCCAATCAAAAAAGCCTGCTATGTAAACCCTTCATAAATTGGTAACAAACAGCCATTTTGAAATTACAACAAAATTTGGTTCCCAAATGAAACGCAAACATGCAGAATCTGAGTTTGTTAGCATTTGCCAGGTTGTATTTTGAAAATGACCTATTTTATCAAAGTTTTGCTCGGCTTGCTTTTGAGCTTGATCGAAAAACATGATTCTAAAACATGTGAAAGCTATAATTACAAATCTTTTATTCTCTTAAGTCAAAACTGAATAGGTGTTCCAAGTTGTAATGTCTCTTAGCTGATAAGCAATAAAAGAACTGAAAACAAAATAGCCCGTAAATGTTTAATTTAAAGTGTGAGTAAGCGTAAAAAAGTACATATTGAGGAAATACTAACTCTGATATTTGTTCTTTAGGTGAAATATAAAATCTTGAATACTAACAGTTGAATGATTCCATACTAACATTTCAATAAAAATCTTAAACTTCATTACGTTTTGCACATTCGCTAATGGACATGCGTATATTTCTTTGAGAACAAATAATTGATTGATTAATTATCTGCTGAAAATGAATAACAATTGACATGGTTTTTTATTGATTTGAAGATGATAATGAACAAAGTTTTTCTTTCTTAAACTTCAGTAAATTCTTTTTTTTATTTTTAATCACTGCTGCTTTAGAACAAGCCCTTAGTCCTATTCCGGCTGTATCTAACATTAACATCAAGATTTTAGTTACAATTAATGCTACCTAGAGTTTGTATACAACATTACATATCGCGTTTTTTAGAAGAAACGAAAGGGCCAGAACTGTCCGCATGCAACTGCAAATTTACTTTTTCTAGTCCAGAACTCATTAATTTAACATAGCTAAAATGAATTTACAAGTATTCCTAAAGTTGTATGAATTTAAGATGGCGTTTAAGCGAAACTTTTAAATGTCGGATGAAATAATGGTCATCAGTAATTAAGAAAAACTGCTAAGTCCCCTGATGGAAATGAACACATGATCTATTAATTAGTATATCCTCCCAGACAACTGAGATGCACTATCAGCTGAAAATTACTAATTATCTATTTCTCCCGTTAAAAAGTTTCCTTTTGTCATGGTGATTTATCATTTAATCTAGGCTCACAAGTTTGTGTAGTTCTGTAACTTTCAAAATTCCTTTCTAAATTACAAGATGGCGGCCTATACCTGAAGAGGCTGAGATTCTGCGAAATATATAAAGGAAGCTGTTATTTTAATTCCTTTTTACAGATTATATATACAAATTCTAATATTGTGATTTCTAAATAAAAAAAACCACAAGTACGTAGAAAGAGTAACAGGGCGAATAACAAATCGAGCACTTGCGACAATCCCTCATGAATTGATAAAGGTATTTGTGTAGTCTTTACGAAGAAGTTATTTCGTTTTTTCTTGATATTTTGTTCATATAAACTAAAAAGTGGTTAATAATTAATTGCTGCTTAGTAACCTTGAAGGGGCCTACAAAGGGCTTTTGACGACAGACGGCACGGTCTTAAATTGAGGCGTCAGACAATTGTCAACGCGCCGACGAGCGACACTGAAATTTTCGGGAGAAGTGCGACAATTTGCGACAGCGACAAAGGGCATCAGAGATCAACTATGTATCAAAACATCCAGGAATACATGTAATCAGTTTCTCACAATATTTTTTGTCCGAGCTTAAAATTTTTAGAACACACTAATGAGACAGACACAATTGTTCGTCTTGTTTACTTGATTGTCTTTGACAACTATTGATAAAATGGAGCTGTAAAGAAATTAGCAAAGCAAATAATTGCTTAAAAATTGAAAGTTAAGACAGCGATATTTTGTTCAGACGAAAATGCGACAGCGACATTTTACACTAGAAAAACCAAAAAACGTGGGACAAGCGACATATATATCTGAGCACCCCTTTGTAGCCCCCCCCCCCCTGAAGGCTGGTAAGCCCCTTACACCTTTTCCCAATGTTAAGTCTCAATACCAATTCTTGCTGAACTACAACAACTACAAAATGTCTGAATTCTGTTGAATAGATACACCCTTATTCTCCTGTCTATCGAAATATATAGATATGGAGTAACAGCAAATGTAAGGTAACTCAAAGTGTAAGATACAAAATAGAAACATTCTACCAAAGAAGTGGAGCTCTTATTCTTGATTACTGTAGCAATGCCAAACGGCATCCAGATTACAGAATACGTAACAACGAAGGCGACTGCAACACGTACCAGTTTAACCTCTTGTAGCGCTTGTCTATCGCCTAATGTATTGCGAACAGCCACGATATGACATTTTATTTGCCTCGAAACAAGGCTCAAACTCAAACAAATGATAGTGTTTGATATTGTTAACCACAACGAAACTACCGCGATGAGTGTCCGATTTGATAAAACAGAATATGTCGTCTCCCTCATTTGCGGGTTTTTGTGCGCTCTGCATCGAGGCCAGCCTTCAATGATATCAATACCATAACCCGAAACTGCCAGTATGGTGAGTATATACACTGTAGTCCAGATTATAATGGTTAATTTCAAAGCTCTACTTCGTGTTAGAAAATGACTCTTGTTGTACTTGACCAGCTTTTCGTAGCGATCGAAACAAATGGCGGCCAGAAGGAAACTTCCAACTCCGAGGCAGTTAAAGAGTAAAGTGGTACGAAGAAGACACAACCAGCTTGCAACTGTTCGAGAAATTATGTCCTCTGCAAACAAAACGAAATCCAAGCAATGAATGGGCAGGCTAACACAGCAAGCTACCATGTTGTTACAAGAGATGCTCTGAAGGAAAAGGCTGTTTATTGAATGACGCGAGCTCTGTTGACTTCCAAGAAACTTGATGACAATGGAATTGCCAATTGTTGCCATGACAAAGATGCAAGCGCATAAACTAACTACTATAAAGTAATTTCCAAAACACAGTTCATCTTTAAAGTTGAAGTCATGACTTAAAGTTGAGTTCATTGTGTCGAATTACGTTCGTCGCAAATTCTTCTACTTTGAGTGGTTACGAGTTCAAGTGAATTTATGAAGTAACCTTCCCGTTAACGGACAAAATTCTCCTGAAAAAAAGACTCCAAAACATCAATGGGATGTTCTCCTAGCTGGGTTATGAAACCACACGTACTGGAAGCAAAACTATTTTTTTCAGCGCTCGTAGTAATGCCGGTCAGAGTAGTAATGATGAAATGGGAATCGGGCTTTAGGATCGGATCGATTTGCAGTTGGAATAAAACTTGACAGCTGTTTTTACAATAAAAGTTAAAACATTTTTTCCTGTTTTGCCAAGAACTAAACAAAAGCAAGTGTATTATCTTACCATCAAAAAAATGGTATATACATGGATATAGGCTATTGGTTATAAATTACTATATTTATTTTCGGTTAAAAGCAACATTTTGAAGCTTCTATGACTTGACAAACTATGGAGAAACGTCCTTTATCAACCTTTGCTCTCCGTTAAAGTGCCACAAAGTAAAACTATATAGGCCTGTTTTAAACGTTGACTTTCACATGTGCTGAATCTCATGTTAATGAGCCAAAACAATAGAATTTGCTCTTTAGCATTAGATTCGGCACATTTGAATCTCGACCTTTAAAACAGGCCTAAGTGTCAGGTCTCTTCCAACTCACAAGTTTTCCCGAATTCTATATAGAAAATCTGTACGTAAAGAAAATTTTTCAACAAGTTAATTGACTTGATAGAAAAATTTTCTTTAAAGTGCCTATGAAATGAAATTTTTTATTATCTCAATGGACAGACCTTGCTAAATGAGGAATAGCGGTGAAAATTTTTTGTCAAAATCTTTTATGGTTCTTGAGATATTAACATTTTAATGTTTTAAAGTGAAGTTTTAAACTTTAAGTACAGATTTTAACATTTTAATGTTTTAAACTGATGTTTTAAACTTTAAGTACAGATTTTCTATATATTACTGGCTTCTGTTATTAATTTCTTGTTTAGGATGATGCGGTACGCAGTTTCAAATACGCACTTAAATAGGGTCAGCGCAAGGACATCCTGAGAAAGTTTAAAAACATTTTCACAGAAATGAAAAGAAGAAAACGTGGAAGGCAATCTGTAACTCGAGATCATATATTGCTCATAAAATATTCAGTTATTGAGAGCATCTGACTGAAAATACCACGGATTGTGGGACTTTTTGCAAAGATCGAAATTTGTAATACTTTGGTTGAATTATAAGTATCGAAAATAAAGCTTAAACCTCCTGGAAATATTTAGTTTTCATAAATTTTGGAAAAAACAGCAGTTTGATTTAATACAGGTTTTCCTTAATTAAGTACGCAAAATTCACGTTCGAATTTGACGAGTTTCAATGCGCTCGTATTCTATTGCATCTTGAAATCAATATTACGAACAGTCAGAGCAATTACTGTAAGCACGTATAACGATTACTAAGAGTTCTGTACGTTTTTTCTTCTTCTAAAAACCAGTTAACTTGGCCCAGGCTCATTGTTCTTAATGTTTTCGGGATTTGAGTCTCAAATTGTTCTTAAAATAAAATTCTTCTTATTTCTATGTGCGTAGTAAAGAAAAAATATAAGCTTATTAGGTTTGCAACTCAGAAATGTATTGAAAAACGAATTCGATCAATTCACCCTCTCGGATTTATCCTGAAATCGCTAAGTCTTTTTACCAAGATCCCAGTGCAGTATTCTGCGATCCTTGGCTGGGATTGGTTAATCAGGAAGATCTCTAGTTAGAGAAGCTTAAAAGTGCTCATAGAGTATGAAATATTTGACTAATTTGGCAATAAAAATGAGAATGAATTTATCCATTTGCAGTTGTTCGTTTTTTAGTTGATTCCAAAACGGACTGCAAATAGAGTGTACTTAGTATGAATCGAATCCCATATCTCAAGAAAGCTGCTCTTTAGAGATCATAGAGAAGTCCCAATCGACGATTTCAACCCTTAAAAACTACCCTTAACTACCGATGGTAGATGTCAAACAAGTCAAACAACCGGACGTTGCGTCCAGCCTAACACGAAACCCCTGCAGCTCAATAAAGTTTTTAAAAAAAAAAATTTTGGCCGATCCCCAACCTCAGCTTGGTCTTAAACTGTTCTTAAATTTTGGAAATCTGATCCTCGTTGTTCCATCTGCGGCGGAAGCCGCAACCAATCAACCAACCAAATTATTGGAATTTGAATATTGAATATTGAATTTGTTCTTTTAGAAAAAGCGTGTATTACATTTTTTCAAAGGAAAAGGGCTCATTAAAAAACTACAAGTGAATTCGCAGATCACAAACACCAAGTCCTGATTTTTTCATCTGCCTCATTAGTATTAAAAGTCTTTTTTCTTTCCTCCGGTTCCAAAATGATTGGTGCACTTCGCATAAAAACATAGAATACTACAAGTTAGGGTTCTCAAAGTCTTTCAAAAAAACCACCAGTAAAAAGTAAGGAAACAATACAAAATCTGTTACCTTAAGGTTACTTTTTTAGCGACTACTAAATTCAGCAACTTTAAAGACTTCAATTGAACAATAAAATTACATTTGTCAGTTAAACTTACATTGAGCACAATAAAGTGTGTCGACCCGGCTTTGCATCAACACCATAGGTAGCGGATGAAATTAGGTATAAATGCTAGAAAAGGGATCCTCGCCGGGAAATAGATGATGTAGAAGTCGTGGAACATAAAGACGATTAAGCATAACATTCTTTTAATTTCGAAATGGATTTTCAGAGATTAGTTCGGGAAAGCATGGGGAACTAGAAAACGACCCTGACGTCAACAGGTGATAATCTAGGTAAAGTCAGAATTCCTTGAGGTATTTTCCAGGGTGATAGCTTGCCACCTCTATTGTTTCTTATGTGTCTGATACCACTGTCGTTAATCTTGCGGAGAACGAAAGGACGATACTAACTAGGGAATGACTCCGAATCTATCAACCATCTATTATACATGGACGATTTGAAGCTACACGGAAAGGATGAACGCCAGATAGACTCCCTGGTGAAAACAGTGCGAGTGTTCAATGATATAGGAATAAAGTTTGGTCAGAAGAAGTGCGGTGTCTTTGTTATGAAAAGGGGGAAAGGAGTGAGGTCTGAAGGCATTGACTTGCCAGATGCCCGTAGAATGAAAACAGTTGAATTAAGTACCTGGGTATCCTTGAGCACAATATAAAGATCGAGTATTTCCGCAGATTGAAGAAAGTGTTAAAGTCAAAACTTAATGGAAAAAATGTGATCATGGCTATAAATACGCGGGCCGTGTCAATTCTGCGGTATAGAGCGGGAATAATCAAAGCGGAATTAGAAAGTTGGACAGGAAAACCAGGAAGCGAATGACCATCTATGGGATGCTGCATCCAAGAGCCAACGTGGACCATCTATATACCTTCCTAGGGGCTGTGGAGGTCGTGGACTTATAAGTGTTGAGGATTGTGTTCGTGTGGTTCGTTTGGCAAACTAAGTGCAAACAAACACTAATAAACCACTACTTGTGTCAGTAAAAAATGAAGGACTTCCCCCAAGAATGCGGAGGCTGAAACCCCTAAACAACTGAAAGAAAGGAAGAAGTCAGACAGATTGGAAGGGTGGCAGAACATGCAAGCCCCTGCATGGCCAATTCCTTCGCCAAACACATGATGTTGGAGGTGAGGCATCTTGGGATTGGTTGAACAAACGCGATCAAGGCAAGGATTGAAAAGCAAGACCTGTCCCCACTTTGCAGAATGTGCGGAGCCAAAGATGAGACAACTTATCGCCTTGTTTGTGAGTGCAGTAAACTGGCACAGATAGAATATAAACAACCACACAATAACGTGGCCAGAATTGCTCACTGGAACCTTTGCAGAACTGCACAGACTTGATGTTGCTAAGAAGTGGTATGAACATAAACCGGAAGCAGTCATGGAAAGTGACGGAACTAAACTCCTTTGGCATGGGACTTCAACATCCAGACGAAAAAGAAAATTCAAGCGCGAAGGCCAGATCTAGTAGTTGTAAATAGGAGAGACAATCAGTGCTTTATCATTGATATTGCAGTGAAAAAGAGAAGGAGAAGATTGAGAAATATCAGGATCTGAGAAGAGAGATAGCGAAGCTGTGAAGCATCAAGACGTCGATGATACCAAGAGTGGTTGGTGCGTTAGGCACAGTAACAAACGACCTAGGAAAACATCGGAAGACAATTGATGCCACAGTAACAGTAGAACTCTTACGAAAGGCAGCCTTACTCAGAACAGCAAGGATCCTAAGGAAAGTACTCGAAACCTAAGTCTATGAGACATAGCTTGCCCTCGACAGAAACTTATTCCCAGCGTCCATCTTGCTGCGAACATTTCTTTAT
>JAOBRD020737353.1:2344-14168 GCA_027575215.2 Hydrozoanthus sils
TACTAGCAAAAACTGGAAAACCTGGAATGGTACCTAACATAATTACCCAATACTAGCAAAAACTGGAAAACCTGGAATGGTACCTAACATAATTACCCAATACTAGCAAAAACTGGAAAACCTGGAAAAGCATAAAAATACAAGTCTTTTTGAATTCTTAAATTTTTACAAGAACAACAACATCAATAATAATTTAATGTACCCTCATTCATATTTAATACAGATTTTTTAAAAAAAATGTCAATATTTTAGGGTACCAATTAACTTCCAAAAATAACTTAAGAGCTAAAATGCCTGGAAGTTGGATTGCATAAAAACTTAAAATGGCTGTGGGTTGGAACTAATTTACACAAATAATTTTACAGTACAATGGACTTATATTTGTCGTTTATGAATACAAAACTAAATAAAACTTGAAACTACACACAGAAATAAAGACAAAAAGAAAATGAGAGAGAAAGCACAGGATCAATGATCAGTCTTGAGAATTACTGGGAATGGAAAAGCAGGACTGTCTGAAGGCTTGGAATTCCTAGGAATTCTAAGTTAAAGATGATTAGCCATTAAGTTTAAGAAACTTTGAGTTCTTAGGAATAAATGGGAATAGAAATGTACTGAGTCATCTCATTTCTCAGTTTTATGGAGGCCTAGGTGACCTGCCAATTTTTTTATTTCTTTGTCATTAAACAATAGATATAGACCGTTATAACAATAGCACCTAGTTTTTTCTTGCTTGAATTTATTTTATCGTTGCGAATTTTGCCTACAAAGTTGGAATCAAGGGACCTATTTTCGCGGAAAATATGATAGTTGAGTGTTTTTCACAGCGTGCCGCCGTACTGATATGGTTTTGGTTTAACGCCTTTTTGACATTTGTTGCCGTACGTGTTTGCACTCCAGCAGCTTCGCCTACTCTGCCTAATTTATTTCGGATCACGGTTGCAACCACTTCGAAGTTTAAAACCGAGAAACCATGCTAGCAAGTGTTTTATGTGCGTATAGCCGTACAGCCGAGTGAATGATTTCTATTAGCTGATCCAAAAATAATCGTACAAAGACTCGATTCTTTCCTGCCAGAATCCAATTCTTCTCCTTCCTTCAGTATTTTCTTGACCTCTTTCGCAGATGTCACGATTTTACCGGTTCGTTGGGTCTATTCTTCATATGTACAGTTTATTTTGATCTTGCTTCCTTTGTCGTCCTGTTTTTGTTCGTTAATTTTCCAAACTCGAACTCAGTTCTAGAACTTCGAGCAATAATCTAGCTCCTTCGATTCCTGCTGCAAAATTTTCTCTTCTTTTAGCAATGCTCCAGTTGAAACTCCAATCTCCTTCTTCTGTTTTTTCGTTCAAACTCTTTGTTCTATATTTGCTTGGCGAAACGAACGGATCGGATGTCCCTATTCCTGTCAAGTTTATGTCAACACGTGCAAAGGTGTCGCTGCTCGACGAAACGTCATAACAAAACATTTGATTGGTTTGGCGCGAAAACAGGAACCCGTAAATGGCTTGTTTTCCCATATTTAGCGTGTATTTTTGCCTTTTTTTCCGCTGAAATGATGTACTGCTGGCTTGAACAAAGGAATATTTCGCAAGAACAAGATGGCACCGGGAAAAGCGAAGAAGTTTTGGCAGATTTTAATCATTATTTCGCTCGAAGGGCTCGACCTTTCTGCAGAAACATTTACAGAAGCATATCAGGGATTTATTCTATCGATGTGAAATTTGGCAGGCATTTTCTATGTGAAAATAGGAAAATTTTAGCCGGAGTCCGCCAGAGTCCGCTTTGAGGTAATAATTTGACGATGCACTAAAGATGACCCTTGACTTTTTGCTAGCACAGTGGTCCAAAATTTCTGGATTTCAATATTTTTGAGCGGACTCCGGTCAAAACCTGTATTTTGTTATCAAACTCATTTGTGCCAAAGCATTTTCCAGAATTATAAAATCTCGAGCAACAAGGTTGAATTTTCTTCGCAAACACTTTTTTGACCCCCTGAAATTCTTCAAATTCCTTGAATTCCTTATGTGTTCTCACAATGCTATATTTTTTCTGTAAACCTAATACTATAACAGACTTGTACCTCAAATTGCTTCTTATTCCGTCAAATTCTGCTGTTTTTATGACTATTTGAAAACAGTCCTAAAATGGCCAATTGGCCTCCAGGAATGACTTAACATTAAGCAGGGGGTTACTTTACCCTTTAAATTGCCATATTTTGTGAGGGTGTTTTCACCCCCTTAAAGTTTTAAAGGAGTGTCAATTTTTTCTAATGTAAAACTTGTTGAGACTGAATCAATAGTAAAAGATGTTGCATGCTTTCATTAGCTTCTTGCATGCTTTGTCTACCTGCCTCTGGGCCTGTTCCTGATGAATAATTATCCTCAAACTCGTTGCTTGTGGCATACACCAAATTCTTCTTTTCTTTTGACTTTTTGCCGCTGGGTCAGTGTTGTCAAATTCAAACACTAACGAGATTGTTAAGGGGTCATCAAATGCTCAGACTGGACTTTTTGGGGGTCATTTTCACTTTGTTTTCAGCCATAATTGCATGAAATAATATGTGCAAAATGTGTGTTAAGAGATATGGGTTCATATCTAATCCTGAGCAAACATAAATATTTTGTTACAAGTGTGTCAAAATAAGTGATGATTAGATAATAATTTTTTCTGTTTTTTGATATTTCTATTCGATTCTGATTTAACAATATTCACTTGATGAAAGAACTGCTACAATTTATATATTATATTTGAAAAATGGTTGTTAACACTGACATTTCATGTTCCTTGGAACTTAGGTCGTTCTGGAGTTGGAGCAGCTGCTGCTGATGGGAAACTGTTTGCAGTGGGTGGGTATGACAGAGGTGACTGTCTTGAGCTGGTGGAGTGCTATGACCCAATTACAAATGAGTGGATGCAAGTGAAAAGTCTTGGTTGTCGCAGAGGACGGTTTGAGCTTGTTATCCTCGACAGCAAGATTTATGCTATTGGCGGCTCAGACGGACACCTTGATCTTAATTCTGTCGAATGTTATGATCCAGAGGCTAATAGTTGGACCAATATTGCACCAATGAAACAGCAGCGAAGCAGCTTGGGTGTCGCTGTTGTTGAGGATCAAATGTATGTAGTTGGAGGCCAATGGGAAAATAAGCACCTTGGGGTAGCAGAAGTATACAATTCAGTGGAAAAGAAATGGTCTGGAATCAAGCCAATGAGTGTTGAGCGAAGCAATCTCTGTGCAGCAGCCCTTAATGGCAAGATTTATGCCATTGGTGGCCATAATGGTTGGAACTGTTACAGCAGTGTTGAGTGTTATGATCCACGGGAAGGTGTCTGGTCCTTTGTTAAGCCGATGACTATGCCGCGGCGTGGCGCTGGAGTGGTTGTATTAAATGGGCTGATATATGTGGTTGGTGGCTCAGATGGTACATCCTTTCTCAACAGCCTGGAATGTTACAACCCTAACACAAATGAATGGTCATTACTGGCAAGTATGAATACACCCAGGCAGAATGTTGGAGTTACAGTGCTTGGTGATTGTATTTATGCAGTGGGTGGATTTAGTGGTTTCGCTTTTCTCAAGACTGTTGAATATTATGACATTAAGGCAAATAAGTGGAATTCTTTTCTTGGTTCTCAGTGAACAGTACTCGCTTTTCTAATAGTTTGATTGTCTTAAAAGTATGGTTTCGAGTGTTCTTTGGAGAGTGTGGCAGCAACTTTATTAACACTTTTTGCCTTTTCCTAAGTTGTTATACATGTAATATGCATAATTTATAAGATTTTTCTTTAATTAATTCAAAGTTTGTAAAATGAAATAATTATTTGATGATAAATTATCTGAAAACAAATCAAAGTTGTTTAGTTTTGTTTAATTCTGGAAGCTTTGTAAAAAAATGAGAGTGTTATTGTAAAAAAAAATGAGTGCTATTTAATTATTATTTAAGCGTTGACAAATAAAGTTTTTCAGCTTGTAATCGACCTGCTTTGTATTTGTGTTGAGATGAGGGGGATCTTACAGGCTGCAAACTCTCACCCCGGTTTCAAGATATATCAATCCAAGAAGTTTCAAAGCGTAATAATATTTGATGTCCCGGTAAAAAATTAAAACAAACTTTGGCGAGAGACTTTTGTTTTGCACAAAAACAGCTACTTCATAAACAAGGTCCCCGAGAGGGGAATAGTGACGTCGACGACGGCTTGCCCTTTTCGATCACTAATATATAAACATAGGATGGGTTTCACATATATTCGTAGGATTTATTACTTGAAATAAGCCTGTATCCATTCCGATCCTCCAGTATAGCTGATTCCTAAAGTGGTATTAATTTATGTGAATCATTTACTTGATCCTTAGGTGGAAAGGCATGATTATGGAGTTATAGGCTTTTCCATCCGACCTTTGAAAGAAAAACTGCCCGGGGAAAACCCACGTTAAGATCAACACACCGTAAGATAGCTATGTTACCAGCATGGTTGTTGCGGTAGTGTAGTGGTCGTCACACCCGACTAGTAATCCGGGTGACGTGGGTTCGAATCCATCCTAGGCAATATGTTTTTCTTTCTGTTTTCTCTACATAAACGTATTAGTTGATATAGCCGACTGGTTATGAAACCATTGTTGTAGGTCTTTGTTCCTCGTTTTTTTTTGTTTACTAGTGTTGAAGGTGCACAAAATACAAAAGGTTTTGTAATGTAAATCAACAAGTGGCCAGTCAAAACATTCTCACTAACACCTGAAACAATGAATGTGCATCCTCACGGTTCGTTCAACATCTGCGTACAGTCTTTGTATTTTCCTTTTGAAGCTTGCCGGCTTTCATAACCAGTCGACTGTATTAACTATGATATAAATGGCTAGTTTGCTTTCTCTTTTGTCCGAGTTAAACTTTGTGAACAGGAAACGAAAGTGATTTGTTTAAATTTAAAAGAAAATTTTCCTTTAGGTCGTTCTCGTCGTAAAAACTTCAAAACTGAGCATTTCGCGTTGTAACTTTCGAGCCGACGACGTGCAGGTAACCTGCACGGCGCATTTCAACGTGCAGCCATTTTATTCACTATTGTTTTCTACCGGCTTCGTCGGCCTCGTATCTCAAACTCCCTAATGGGGCGATAAGACGAACGGCTGCGAACGAGACTAACAAAGCCCTGAATAACACCCGATGTGATGCTGTGCAACTATTTATCATTTAAATTATCCCCAGAAAACTTTCGATTTACGGCACGTTGTGTGATGTCGGTGTTTGTTGTCGAATTTTGCAATTAAAATAAAATCAGACACTCAACAATAGTGAAAATATATTTCGATCAATACAAAAAATGTGCAGCTTTTCGGTAACTGGAACTTGTTTTCCCTTCGTGCCATGATTTACTCTTTTCTTGTCTGCAAGATGTTGGTCCAAACTAGGCAACTGGATGATTTAAGGCCATCAGGCGGCTTCGTTGCTCCGTCCCGTATTTAAGGCAGTAATCAAATTTTTTTTAAGTTGCTAACTAAAAATGTTTATTTATATCTCTCGAAGTTACGTTAATTAACTCTTAGGTGCCAAATAAACGTCCGGGGACACTTGTTAATTTTTCTCTCGAACCCGGGCTTATTAGGACACCCAAAGGTTATTAAGTTTTCAAATTCTGGTACGTTCATCAAGGGGTCATAATTTGAAGATGTAAGGGAAAAGGTCAAAACAATGGTACTTCCTAGGAACCCAATTTAGGGGGGTGGGGTATTTTGTGCCGCCACCCACCACCTTTTTTCAAAAAGGCTGAATTTCAGGAGCAAATATCATGTTCAATAAAATAGACATTGATAAAGTGCTTGCACCAACGCCTTCCTTGTGGAGAGAAGAGTACATGATACAATAAAAACCAATACCCCAAAATCAGGTTTTGCGAAATTGAGCTCTGAAAAACTTGTGGGGGGTGGGGTAGGGGGTATGTGCCGCTACCCACCACCTCCCCCGACAAAATTGGGTTCCTTAAAAATACCATTGTTTTGACTTCTTTCCTAATGTCATGTTAATTTAGTGCACGTGTACGGGCAACAAAAATTCTATAAATTTATCCACATTGTGTTAGTCTCTGTTGTCTTGTTTAAAAGCATCATCTAACACATCTGCATTTGCAGTTGATTTGTACGCCCCGTTTACTTAGTTTTTAGAAATTTCTCACCCTCCCCGTTTTTTAAAACTGCTCACCCCCACCTTCTCCCCCTCACTTGTTCACCAAATTCTAGTCACCTTGAAATGACTTCTAAAAGCCCCTATATAGGGCTCTATAGCAAGACAAATGGAGAAAACAATTGGGGTAAACAAGTTTTATATGTGATATTTGCATAAACTGAGAAATTTAAAAATCACGAAAGCGTTCAATTTATCCCATATAGTCCATACAAACCACTATCCAGTTCAATCGATTAACTAACACTAAACCAACCTGGGCTGCCTGTGATGAAGCTAACGCAAGGAACAAATATCTTGATTATACTTCCGATTTACGAAACGGCCTTGTCTTAATGGCTTAATGACTAATGGGAAGTAAAATCTTGCTAGAAGTTGACTTACTCGCTTTTTTTTAAGAACAACTTTATATGAACTATATACACTGACGAGGCTCCGGATTCAGGCCTGAGAATTTAAGGCATTCCTGGAGGATGAGGTGAGCTTCGAATTTTTGCTTTTCTTCATCATTAACCGGTAGATATGATCAAGAAGAAGCTGAGGCTCAGGCAGGGCTCAAAAGCTTTTTTTTTTTAATTTTACCAAGCTTAGATCTTTAAATGAACAATAAATACAGTATGGTTTGCAGCTTTCTCTACCGGTTAATCATTGTCATTGCTTCACTAAATTATTCGCTGTACACACAAATATCCCGGAAGTTATTTATACAAATTGTTTTCCAGTATTCGATTTGCACCACACATAGAAATAATTTTATAGGGTTCAAATCGCCAAAAAAGTACTAAGAACAACGAGCCTCCGCCATTGAATTTACTCAGGTTCAGTTATTAAAAAAAACGGTATTTGATAACAAAGTAGTGAGCATCTTACTAAGATAATACATAGATAAAATATAACGTGTAGGATAGGGGATGGACGCTAAAATCTGATAAGAATAAAAATAAATTTAAAATATTTTGGTGCCTGAAACCGTGTGTCACACAGAAAAACCGTTTTAGTTGGCACTCTTCATAAACTTCGTTTCATCTCGAACTACATCAGCGGTACCATATTTGGGCTGACCAACAGTTGGTTAATAATACAACAGGCGGCCCAAGCTCAAGACGAGAGTTTCTTAACATATGGCCGTGATTCATAAAGGCCAGTTTGTATGGGATTTTCTAAAAAAACAATTCTCAATAAAAATTGGAAAACCGGGATTCAAAAAAACCACCAAATTCGATATAAAACTTTAAAATAACCACACCAGGAGCAAACAACACAAGTATAGAGTAAGTTAAATCATTAAGGGAAGAAATCAAAACAATGGTATTTTTAAGGAACCTAATTTTGTTGGGGGAGGTGATGGGTGGCTGCACAGACCCCCCTACCCCACCCCCACCACTTTTTCAGAGCTCAATTTCGCAAAACCTGATTTAGGGGTATTGGTTTTTATTGTACTATGGACTCCTCTCTCCACAAGGAAGGCGTTGGTGGTGCAAGCACTTTATCAATATCTATTTTATTGAACATGATATTTGCTCTTGAAATTCAGGCTTTTTAAAAAAAGGTGGTGGGTGGCGGGACATAATACCCCACCCCCCTAAATTGGGTTCCTAGGAAGTACCATTGTTTTGACCTTTTCCCTTACTGCGTCCGCGGGTGTCTTGTAGAAAATCCCACACAAATCCTTCATAAAAAAACTCTCGTCTTGAACTTGGGCCGCCTGTGATAATACTTTAGTGACCTGATTTTGTCAAGAAACCGCTGTGCAATGGACTATCAGGCTCAGAAAGATCGATGCCCGCATGCAATCCCGCATGCTTGCTTTCCATTCTTCATAACGATTTCTGTTTCTCGTATAGCGGTTTTAATTTCTTATACAGCGATTTTTTGTATACTTATTTTTCTTTGTTAGTGGATTCTCGGTTCTTGGCACACAGTTTGGCTAGACGTCGTGAAGACGAGTAAAGTTTGAGGGAATGGAACGAATCATCTCAATTACTCGTCGTGTGCTCACGGGACTATAGTGGTGATGTTTTTAAATGGGGAATAATAAGTTCTAGCTGTGAAGATCTCTGCAGGCAGACAGGAGGTTTTAAAGCAAAGAAATGTTCGTAAATAAATGGCAGGTTGTTATATTTGTCTTGTCCGTCGTTTTGTTGGAGTTTCAGATACAAAGGCTACAACACTACATTCACGGTAAGGAAACTAGAAATGAGTTTAAATTTAGGTAGCTGGGCTGCAAATAATTATGTAAGTCTTGTTTATTTACATGGATTTCTTTTTATCTGGGGTATAAGCTGTGCCTGTGTGGCCCTCGTTAACCGTTACTATCTTACTATGTTTGTCGGCACTACAATTGACCTTGTACAATCTCTTCATTTTTCTCACTTAGTAATAAAAATAGTAACGTAACGACAGCTTTAAGAGTTGTCGTTTGATTCCTTCCTTTGTAAACTCCGACTACTTTTTTAAATAAAGTTTAATGAATTGCTTGCAACATGCCCATATGGTATTTTGGTGTAGTAATTCTAAACCAATTTGCTCAGCTTTTTGTTTCCATGATGTGCAGGTGTCGATTTAAACGATTTTAAAAAAAGGAACTTTTGTTGTCATCAAAGCAAAGCAATATCACTATTAGTATTGCCGTAGTGAAAAATATCAGACAAACAAGATCGCATAGTTGTTGTGCCAAGCGAAAACCAAAACTTCAAACGTACCCACGAGTTCTGCAATTTCGACATTATAAGTGACAAAGTGAAGTGTTTCTTGCGTTAAAGCTTTCCTCTCGATTTAGTATATTAATTTAAGGAAAGCTCTCCCGTGTTTTCATGCTATGAGCAAAGTCCGAACCTGTTGTTCGGTATTATCTAGAAATTTCAACGCTTAAAAGGTTGAGTATTCGTATAATACAGATAAATAGTTGGGAGATCAGACAACCTATTCCAGAAGCAGTTTAAACTGATTCGTCACTTGTGAACCACTTGTTCCCTTCACTCTAAAATAACAAAAGTAAAACGTTCATAATATTTTGATTATGTTAAAAGTATTAAATATTTAATAATAAAAAGTATATCGTCGAGTAGCTCATTTATTTTACTTATAATATTTAATGCACATGTTGCAGTTGAGGTTTTCGTAGACCTCATAGAATGTAGAGTTGGCTCTTGATGATTTTTCTTGTGGTTCTTTCGATTCACCACAGCTTCAAGAGGAATCATAGGCCTGTTTCAAATGTTGAGCTACAGCCATGCTAAGCTTACTTGAACTTAGAAAATTCGTCTTCAGCATGACTTAAGCACCACATTTGAAAAAAACCTGCACCGTGATCGACTAGTGTGACAAGCTGACCCATGCTGCATGACTTAAATAGCTTGTGCTAATTGAGGTTTGTTTCAGATGCCATGCATAACAATTGTACCAAAGGCAAAGATTCACAGATATTCAACATCTAAAACAAGCTAAACCAAAGGCTAGCTACAGTCGAGATAGATTAGCACAACTAGCATGGCATTTGAAATGGGCCATAAGATATAACCTACTGTAAATTTCAGAAATTATAGATTAGGCAGAATCAATCGGTTTGTAGACAGTAGACAGTTTTTTTATGAACATAGTTTTACTGAGCTTTTTCATTTCTTCAGTTTAATCACTTGAGCTCCAAACATTTGCACATCCTTTAAATCTGATACTGAATTTCTTTTTGTTAGTTTTTACTTTATGAGGGGAGGATAAAGATTTGAAGCTTGTCTTATGAAATAAAATTTTGCTTTTGGTGAACTAATTTTAGTGTCAATTTTTCACAGATAACCCATTAGAAAGAACAAGAAAATATTCTTTTGAGAAAACAGAAGAAGAAAGGGAAAGCATTGATGTTCCAGAGGTATATTGATTTATAAGTAATATAAATATTAATTATGTTATGAGTATTACTTTAGTTTATTTGAATATTTATATGTTTAAGTACTGAGAAACTGGTTTGGTGTTAACGTACATCAAAATCAGATTATGCAAATTCAGTCAATCACGCAGTCTGATTGGCCAAAGACCATTTTCTAGGTCTGGATAGAAATCATGAATGATGTCATCATTTGTTATTATTTTATAAATTAAAGCTTAGAAGATATTTTTGTGTTCAACACTCTGTTAGAAACACTTAGGATTGTTGGGAGAACACTCGCTTTCAGCTCATGATCCAAAGCTTTTCTCAAGTTTTCCCAACAATCCCGGGTGTTTCAAACAAAGTATGGAAACACAGAAAATATTTTCCAAAGCTTAGTTAGAAGCAGCAAGACTTAGTCTAGGTACTGCATACAGTCGAATGCCTCAAGACAGTTATTTACTGCGTTTTGAAGTCTCTAAAAGACAGACACCTTTCTAAGTAGAACAGTTCATGAGGCCAGTCTGGATGGTGTCTGTCTTATTAGAGTAAGTAAATATGGTAACAATGGATCTAATTGTCTCATCCCATTTGTAATCATGTCAAAAAAATGTTTTACAACTTGAGTTATCATTATAAAATATGTGAACACTACTTACATCTAGTGTGCCCTTTATAACTATATAATTAATGAATCAATCTAGACAATACTTTATTTTACTTTTTATCAACCGACTACCCTTGTACATACAATTAAAAGCCTAGTGCAAAAACAATGTAAGTGACTTTGTATAAAATGCTAAATTCTCCCAATGGTTCTGGAAAAATAAAAAGGATAATGTTTGGAGAATTGAGATTTACGTCAAAAGTCGCTTACATTGTTTTTGCACTGGACTCTTCAGTTAATGTTTTCCTGCTTAGCTCAGCAAGTTATTCAACTCCAAGTTCTAATAAAAATTTTTTTTTTCAGAGTGTTGACAACACTGACCAAGATGAATGGAAGGACACTATAATTGTCTATAATAGAGTACCTAAGACAGGAAGTACAACTTTAATGGGAGTTATATATGAGCTTTGTAAGAAAAACAAATACCATGTACTTCATGTAAATCAGACACGGAATGCACCAGTATTTACATTAGCAGATCAGATACGATTTGCCCACAATGTTACAAGATGGAAAGAGAGACTTCCAGCTGTTTATCATGGTCATATTGCATACTTAGACTTTACCAGGCTTGGTATGAAGAATAATCCTTTATATATTAACTTAATTCGAAGACCTCTGGATAGGTTGGTGTCATATTATTACTTTCTGCGGTTCGGCGATACCTTTAGACCGCATCTGAGGCGGTCAAGGCAAGGGAACAAGGAGGTGAGCATTTATTAAACTCCCTATCAAGCTTCTTTTTTTTAAGTTCCAGATGAAAAGTAGAACCCTTTAATAATAGTAATTTCCAAAAATGAAACCTTTTCTTGCCGTTCCTGTTACATTTTTAGGCTTGAATAGTGCAATGATGACGTAGCAGGAGGCATATAACGTAGCACGAGGCATGAAGCAGAGAAAATCTTTTTTATCTCAAAAAATTCAATTCTGGCTACAAAAGTCACATTGTTATAACTTTAATCAATGAATTATTACCTTAAAATTGTTTGAAATAAAAATTTTATGACATTTTTTAACAGAAATGAAATTTTTTAAACAAAAACACATAACTCACTGCTGCTACATCACAGGTTACCAGTCCCCGGCCTGCTCGGTCAAAATTTACATTCCAATCTTTTT
>JAOBRD020737458.1:0-14167 GCA_027575215.2 Hydrozoanthus sils
ATAATAATAATAATAATAATAATAATGATAATAATGTTAATAATAATAATAATAATAATAATAAAACTTCATTTAAGTGTCAAGGTTTTTAGCTATAACAACTAATTGGGGACACTATAAATGAATAATAGTTAACTAAAGATTAAACAATAAGATTAAAAAATAAAAATCTATATCCATCTTAATATATATGATCTGAATTATACAAAATTTCATTGTCTGGTCTTTACACTTGATTTTATCATATTTGGATAATTGATGTACTACTTGCCTTTATTCCTCAGAATATAAGAAGAAACTCCAACAAACTGAAACTAATATAGCAAGAAGAGACAAAGAATGTAGAGTACGAGAGAACAAACTTGCTCAAGAAAGGAAATATAATCACAAAGTTGCAGAAAATCGAAATGATGCTAAGGTTTCAAATAAAGGTCATTGCAAAAAGCAAGATGAAAAGAAACAACCTCAAGAAGGGGATATTCTAAGTGATAA
Organism: Hydrozoanthus sils; assembly: GCA_027575215.2. Lineage (NCBI taxonomy): Eukaryota > Metazoa > Cnidaria > Anthozoa > Zoantharia > Hydrozoanthidae > Hydrozoanthus > Hydrozoanthus sils. The sequence goes on from JAOBRD020737458.1 coordinate 493, forward strand.
ACAGATAAGCACATCCAATTCAAGTGGATTAAACTCAGAAGCAAACAGGTGTAAATCTAGTGAGAACAGAAAGTGTAACCAACCAGATGGACATTCCCAAGTTGATAAAAGCCCTGACAGTCTCGCCACTCAACTGATTCAGTGGAAAGACTATGAATCTAATTCATCACCAAGTAACAATACTAGTGATAACAACCTAAGGGATGCTATTCACCCAGAGAAGCCAAAAAGTATTTTGGTGAAATTGCTAAGATCATTTTCAAATGACTTAAGTAAAGGGTCAAAAAACCAAATAGAGTGTAAGACTGGTTACAAAAGGTCAAATTCAGCTACTGATTCTAACTCCATTAGATTTGAAAAGCCACAAAAGAAGAAGTCTCAGTCTTTCATGATGCTTCGACCAAAGATGTTTAAAGGGAGAAAGTCTTCTCGAGATAGAAGTGGGGACAGACAATTAGTGGCACTTGAAGGCCAAAGCCCTCACAATTGCAACATAACAAAGGTTAATCATGTGACTTCATCAGTGCCCTCTTGTAAGCCCCAGCACAGTGATCCTGAAGGAAACTCAATATCTACTGGCCAAGCAAGCAGGAGTGGGGATTGCCTGGTCCGACCTGACCACCCATCAGCTGGTGAGAATTTGCCATCAGATTCTACTCAAACTTTAAATGCAGCTGAAGAAGATGACAGAGAAGAATCGGATAAGAACCAATTGGCAAGACAAGTTAGCTCAAGTTCTGATGAGTCTGTTCATTCCCCAACAAATTTAGACTCTGGATTTAGTTCCTCAGAAGGTACAGCTATACTTATTATGCAAATGTAGTCATATTAAGATAAACACCCTGATTTCTCTTTTTCTCATTCTCTCTGGGTGGGCTCTTACTTAAACTTGATTGAATTTATTGTATTGACTTGTGGTGTTTTGGCTGAACAGGTCTGTAGAGGGGAAGGAGGAGGGGGATGCGATGGGTGCATTCCACAGGTGGTGAAGTTCCACTTAAATTTCATTGTCGACCAACTATTTGAAAAAACATAAATATCCTCTGTTTTTCTGATTTGATTTTGAAGATCAAATGTTTGAATAACTTTCAGGTTTTTAAGGTTGGTTTTTACCAGCCTGTTTTACATTTCAGTCTAAGACAACCTACTGTTAATTTTCATGCCCCTGGACCCCATTGAGACTTGTACCTCCTGCAAAAAATCCCGGCATCATTTCTAATGAAGAATCACTGGAGAACAGACAATATGACTCAAGGTTCTATTCAAGGTCTGCTATTCAGGACCTGATTAACCTTCTTTTCTAAGAAGACTCAAAAGTCTAAGCCTTGCAGATGTTATAGGTAAGACCATCACCTTGTCCTTGATAGTTTTAAGTCCCAGAGTAAAACTTGAAGTAGGAATCAAACCAGGGCTCAAGCACTCAGGCCCCTTGCACCCAGACCCCTATCACCTTGTTATCAACTGTGTTAGGAAATTTTAAAAATAATATCAAATCAAATGGTCTTTAGTTTTTTATGGGGATTTTAATTATTAAATGAAGTTAATCTGTGGTGTAGTCTCTCATCATCTAGCAAGTGATTGAAAAGAACCCACACAGTGAACACATATCTACTTAATATTTACCTTTAATTGCTAATGTATTTGCTTTTATACATTGTGTGTCTAAATGAACAAAATGTGAATGATTGGAGTCTAGTAAAAAATTATGAATGACTTTGTGAGCAAAATATCAACCTCCCCAGGTATTGTAAAAGTAAACTTCAAAACCTTGAGAAAATTTAGTGTTCCAGCTTAGTTGTAATTAGTACTGTTAGGTGACACAAGTGTTTACTGCTTGGCTAAACTAATCTGTGGTACAGTTTAGTGCTGATTCTGTTTTTCTTCTTGTAATTTTTAAAACTGAATAGATTCCAAAAGAGTGTTCATTATCTGTGGTAAAGACAAATGCAAGGAGGCTGAAGAACTGTACATGAGTTTTCAAAGCTATTCACATTATGACTGTCATATGGAAGCCCTCAACAGTCTTGAAGTTGCTGAAAACAAGCCACTATACATCATGAGGGAAATCATGGTCGGTGATTTTGTCTTGATATGTGTTTCCCCACTTCTGAAGGAGATCTTTGATGCAGGAATCAGAGACTCAGATAAATGTATGTTTGTTTTGATGATAAAGACTGAGCTAAACTAGCAAAATTTGCATGGTTAACAAAATATTAAAAAGTTGCAACGAAATAATTAATACAAAATGTTTCTGCTTAGGAATATATATATTGCTTCCCATTCTAATAAGCAGCTATCAAGTTTGCCTTGTACAGAAAAAAATTGATTTTTTTGATTTTTTGATCAAAAGGCCCATTCTTATTTTCTATTCACTATTTTGCAATCAAAATCACAAAGAAATTCCCAAGTTAATTTGTTAGGTTTTTCAAACTTACTAAGCATAATTTATGGTGTCAGTTTGTTATATATAATTAAGTAAAACAATAAATGGATAAAATTTTCTTACAAGTAACAAATCTACAGTTTTTGTTAATTAGTCTTAATGAATCAAAATGATCAAGTTCAAGAAGCTGTGCATCAATTCTCAAGACATTTTGCAAACCTCAATAACTTTCAACTGCTTAACATGTGAAAGCAAGAGGTTTTAGTTGATTCAAGCATATTTCATTTCTTCCGCTTTGAATCTTGATACTGCCTACCATCAGCCAGAACCAACTACAAGATAACCGCTAAAGAATTAATTAAGGTTCATAAAGAGTTTTAAGTTCTCCCTCAGAACTGTTTTGCTTCTTAATAAGCTTTTTACACTGACTTTTAATGATTTTATTTATTTATTCATTCATTCATTCATTTTATTTATTTATTTACTTATTTATTTATTTATTTATTTTGATTATTTATTTATTTATGTTTTTCTTATTCTGTATTGTAGTCTTTTCCTTTTTGCCCTATTCAATGCTTTTGATTTTGTAACATTTGTGCCCTGTGCAACTGTTTTTTTTTCTTCAAAATACTATAGTTTCTCTTTCCCCACTAGATTAGTTTTAAGTTATTTCTCGGCAACAAATACCCTACTTTTACACAAGTACAAAACTTGTAATTCTTTTGATGAATTCCAATGTGTGGTATGGAAAAAATCATCAATATGCAAGGAAAAAATGTTGCTTTTCTTGTTGAGCCACTGGGTTGCTAGTTATTATACTGTACATGGGTTCAAAAGACACAACCTGAAACAAAAGTTTGCTTGCCTACTAAGTATGAAGTTATTTAGATAAAGCTTACATGGTTTAAGTTTTATTGGAATCAGCATAACTAATTCTGTACTGGTGAAGTGTTAGATTTTGATCAGTTTTTTTATTTTGTCTCAAAACTCTGAGTGTAGCTTAATTTTATACATCTTCGATGAACCCCCAGTAATTGCTAAACTTCAAGAATAATGCAAGAAGTTTTAAAGCTTTCTTTATAAAGTCTCACTTTAGGGCTTTGTGGGTACGTCATATATTCGAAAGGGGACAGGAAAGGGTTGATAGATAATCATATGTATGTTTCCAGAAAATGAAGACAGCTTACCAATTTTTTTCGTTTTGTATCCAGTCCTCTTTTTTCTATGTGTGACTGCTGAAAAAAAAATTAATTGATAATTTATTTCTTCAAACTCATTAGGTGACTTAAGCCTTACATTTGCGGGAAATCTCATTCGTGGAAACCTTTACTCGAGTGGGAGGAATCCTAGGGGAAAGTTCATGACAGTGATAACTGACGGTGCATCACGAAATGATATACCTTTCTTCATGCTCCCGTATGAATGCTATTTTTGGCCGGTGGACAAGAAGAAAATGATGAATATTATCGAGGGGAGACCTGAGTTTATCCCGCCACCCATTTCAGCCATGAAAAGCGAGCCAAAACGAAGAATTGACTCTCCTTCTACATTCGAGGATGAGAAGGTGAGTGTTAATAGGAGATACAAAACCGGATACGGTGTACAATATTCTAAGCATGAGTGCGCCATTTTCTGTTCAATCCAGCCTCTCTGACTTCGACAATTTTTTTTGGCCAAACTGACGCGTACAGCACTAATTTTTGCCCAAAATGCATTCAACTGTCCCTTTGGGCAATTTTTAACGGCATTCATTTGATCAGACCGGCGTTTGAAAATCTTTTTGTGACCTAGAAGGTCAGTTGGAAAGTTAATTATATAGTATCACGAAGTTGGAAGAAGATAACTTTTTAGACAAGGACAAGATTTTGAAACACAGTTTGTCATTATAAAAGTATTTTATGTTTGGTATCGCTGTAAAAGGTTAAAGAGCAAACATAAAACTAAAAGTTTTGCTTTACTTACAGTTACAGAAGCGGCGCAACTTCTGCCGACGGTCGCTAGACTTTTCTCCTTCATTCAACGAAAGAAGAGAAGAAACAATCCCAAAATATTTCTGTCAGAGATGCATATTTCTATCCAGCTGCAGTGAATATGAAGGTTTTGAATAACTGTAGGATTAGGAAGGTGAAATTCCATTGCATGTTTTCTTGAGTTCCCTCTTTTCAAGAAGAAAAAAGTGCCGGGATTTTGCCGTGTCTTCCTTTTGGTGGAAAATGTGCCGCGCGCTGACGCCACCAACCAATCCTTATATGGAGTAGTTTTCTCACCTCATGGTCAAGGAAAACCATTCAAACGCGCGCGTAAATTCACTTGCCGCCTTTTTTTATACTATTTTACAGTGTTGTTTTATGTGTTTTTTTCTAAGAAATTCATCAAACCGATATAATAAAAAAAACTTAAATTAAAAGTTTCCTGTTTTTACCGTGGTTAATTTTATTAAATCTGACTAGCAAAGAAAAAACAACTGACTACACTAATTTTACGGGAAAATGAAACAATATCATTTTAACATTTTTTGTTGAGACCACTCTGAATGTAATGGCACTGATCGAAAAAATGCAATTTTTCCAAAACAATACACAAGTTTTTCAGTTGCGTTTATTGAACATGAAAGCAAGCATGACCTTGAACAGTTTTGCAATTTGATCCGAAAACCTAAACTAACACCTGAAAAACATACCGATCATACAGTGATAAAAACATAAACGGTTTTGCAAAAGAAAAGTTTAAAACTCACTGGGTTTATGTTTGCTGTCGCTTTTAGTTTATGTTTTGCTTGCCCCAACTGAAGATCAGCAGTTCTTGCCAAATCTTGCTAGTTTTAGAGACAAAATGTTCAGACGTCTCTTTCTCTCGCCTATTAAAAACTTCTGTTTTTGTTTTCCAAGGCAAAAAAAAAATTAAAAATTAACGTTGTCGCCTCTGATTGGACTCATAGGTGAATGACGATCGATACGCAGATTGTGGTTGGTTAAAATAAATGGACAAACAAAAAGTTACTGAAATAAATTTACGGAGTAAATCTTGATATATTATATACATATGATAAACAACAATATTTAAGAAATAAAGACGTTTGTCGTGTTTGCACAGGCTAATACAAACCGAGATGCGCTTGTAAGGGTTTGAGACCAGACTGTTCGAACGCGAGACCGAAAATTAAACAAACTTTTCGCCTTTTCGAAAACACTTTGTACAGTTGTAAGCAAGTAACTCGAATTGCCAAGGGATATTGAAATTATTTCGAATTATGGAGGTTTTCATCTCTAGGGGTTAAAATAACAGTAAATGCGTAAGGTGAATCCAAGGGAAATCGTTATTTTTTGCTTTGAGTTAGTGGAAATTCGAGTTACCGAGGATTCGAGTTATCGGGGCTTAGCTGTAAAGTGGAATTGTCTTTTTCACTTTACTTAAGTTAAAGAGATTTTTGTCCCCATCAGCGCTTCAACAGCCTTGAGATACCATTAACCCTTCTTTTCTTCCTTAAAACAGATCTTACCAACAGAGGGTTCACCGTGTCACGTGGTCCAGGTCAGATCAACCCACCTCGGCGAGGACACCACATAGTTGATCCTAATTTTTGTTATTTTTACTTTACAGAGGTAAAACTCGTTTTCATTTGAATGTTTTGGGTGCACAGTTTCCAAAACTACAACAGAACTTCAGATCTTGTCGTTATTTTAGTGCTCAAAACTGTTTGCATAATGATGTACCTCTGGTTACAAAAAAGTCGCCGCTTTTTTTAATCTATGTTTTCATATTTTACCACGTAGCGAAGACATATACATGTTGGCTGTATATAAAAGTTAACGAGATTTTGTTTCTTGTGCATGATTTAGTATACTGTTGCTTTTGCTGGTTGTGTTAGAACTGGGAATCTTTCGAGCATAGTTTACATTTGCTGAATTATGCAGACAGTTCGAGTTTAGAAACAAATGTCAAATGCTTTGGCATCGGCGCCGCCCAGCTGATAGTTGATACTTAAAATAATTTCTTAATTTGCTTTATGAAGTTTTTGAGTTCCTTTGTCAAGAGCCGTAGCCATTAGTGTTGCTCTGACGAGTAGCTCTCCAATATTTCACTCAAGTAAGATTAAAAACTGCTAAAAAATTTACATATATTTTAGAAACACACATGAAATACCGAGGTTCCACTTTTGTTTGTCCAGATTAGTGATTACATATTTTTTTATATAAATGTAAACACAAAATCTGCATCAATTAATTGAATTTTTGGAAATACGTTGGGCTACATTCGCCCTTAAATTATATTGGGTGCTGGTTACCCCCTCAGCAAAAATCAACCGCCATGTTTCTAAGTTCTCCCTACTATGGTTCATATTTTTGTGTAATCAGTTTGAGACAATTTCGCTTTTCACCTTCGGCAGTGTATTTCGTTTGATCTATTCACAAGAAATTGTAGTAAGATGCCGTAAACTGGCTGGGGCTGAAAGGATTGAATGTAGACAAGATCGAGTTCCGGAGCCTCAAATTTTTCCATCTTTTAAGGCGTTTATAGTTGAGTTTTAACTGTAAAACGGCCAGACACATATAACTGTAGATACAAATTTTACTCAACTCGTGGCCTTCGAAGGCTAAAATGATTTTATTAGTTTAAAAAAGCTGAGATAATAGCTTAAAAAAGAGTTCAGAAAGTAAAGGTATATATAGAATGATGAAAGATTCGTAAAGTATGCGTATGAGCTAGGATAAGTCGACTAGTTCACAAATTTAAATTTTAAAATTTTTGTGTTGTATCTGTTTTTCTCACTTATGAGCAACTTGAGTATCTAATACTTGGTAAATATTTTGTTTTGGGGAAGGTTTTTATCTATTAGTACTAGATGTGTCAATTATATATATATATATAGTAGTACTAGATGTGAAGCACCTGAAACACAACAGTAAGAAGATATTTAAACACGCTGCCATATGCGTATCTAGAGATATTTAGAGCTTTTTGATAGTAAAAAATCAAGTCTGCTAAGTGGTCGCTTTATAAGGAATCGCCTTTAGCCAATCAAATGATGTCTTACAGTCTTCGCTGCGGCCCTGCGAAGAAATTGCAGAGTTGTACTTATGAATTTGGCGTGGGTAGGAATGGTGAAAAAAGACACCTTGCCCCAGGCATTGACTCGCTTTGCTCGGCGGTGAGCAGGGACTTTTCGGGTTTGCAATTTTTTGCAAGTGATACCTGTGAAGGAGCCTTAGTTTAACACTAATATTTTAAAAATTTTCTACTAGGACCAAATACTTATGCAAATTATTGACGAAGCTAGGAGTTTCATGATTGTACTTACAAGTTATTGCATTTTCAAATGTGCTAAGGTGGTTCCACTTTTTTAGTTTTGATTTGTGGGGTACCTTTATTCTTATACAGTGCAAGTTCAGAAAGCTGATATAAAGGATGTAAAAAGTATAGTTTGGTATTAAGAAATAAACTTGACAAATATAGACACCTTGAGTACTTCTGTTACAAGCACCCGTAGACGGTAAAGCCTGTGTGTGGCGCCGTGCTGGAGGTAGCAAGGCTGGGTGGACTAAGAACGTGGTGAAAAGTACTCTTCAATGCCGGCCTAGATTGAAGTTGCAACTGCTTTAGAGTTTTGTAGCAAAGAAAATCAGCCAAAGAATCGGGGAGCTTTGACGACTACTTGGCCTCGTAATTTCATGTCGTTTAAATAAAGACAGAGATGTTCATTGGCCACGAGCAAGATCGAAAAACTCCGCCTGCACACGGAACCAATTAAGTTGTAGGGTTATTTGTATCGTTTTTCCCGCTCGCGCGCGCCAAAAACTTCGTTATTTTCATTTTGTGTGCAGAATATTAACAGAAAGGTCGTTAAGCAAAAATGTTATTGTAAGAAGCGTAAAATAAAATAACACACACAGCGGTTCAAAACCATCTTGTTCTTGCTGTTCAGCGAAGCGAAAGAGACTAAACAATGCAGGTGGCCGTTAGGGAAAAACGAGAAAAATTTAACGAAGCATATCACAGATGAACCAATTGACTGACTGATGATGAACAAAGGTAACCAATGATTTGGACATTTCGTAGTCCCTGACCATGTTTCGGGACTCATTATGTTGTTTCAGCCCATAAATCGATATTTATTTTATGACAATACTTAAAAGTTTTTTAAGGGCCAAATGAAAGCTATCACCGCCATAGTAGCATCTCTTTCGACGCTTTACTGTTTCGGATTTTATCAAGCATCTTCTATTCCTGTTAAAGAAAAAGGTGAGAGGATTATTTCAATTGTTTTGTTTTACCAACTTTTAAATTAGAATTTGTAAGGTCTATTTATAGTATAAAGTGTTCAATTAAAGAAACAGACCTTTATAGGTTTTTTAGTTAACTTTAGCTTGGATGTGTTTCCATTTAATGTTAGATGTTTATGAATGGAGTTTGATATGGCAGAATATTTCACTCACCAGGCCGTTTGTTCCCCGTTGTTGCGAATCAAACACTTATGAATAAGATTATTAAAATAAGACTGAAGAGATCCAATTACAATACAAAATATTTAACAGTGGAGTTGCACCCTGTAGCGTAAATTAGAGCTAGTTTATGTGTTGTTTTAGCACGTTCTAAAGAAAAAGATTAAGAAAACACAAGCTGCAGTGTTTCGCCGAACCAGCTTGAAGTAATTACAGTTTATAGTGTTGAAAGCGTTTTTTTTTTCTTACGTGCTCCACAAATCAAAAGTTAAAGGCGAGCGGTTAAAAAAATTTTAAGAGGATAGTTGTTTCTAATTACTGATTAATTCATTAAATTGGCAGGTTAAACGGCTTAGTTTACAAATAGAGTTTTGTTATCACGTAAAACAAGCACCCTCTCCTGACTGTTTTCCTATTGTTTTGTTCATTCCTGGTTCTCTCTTCAAGTCTGCTTTTCTTCTCTTCTCTTCTCTTCCTCTTCTATTTTTTCTTCCTGTTCTTTCTTTCTTTTCTTTTCTTTTCTTTTCTTTTCTTTTCTTCCCTTCTGCTCTCCTCTTTACGTAAACTCTCCTCCTTCCTCCTACTTTTTCTTTAAAAAACTACTGAACACGGCTATACGTTAAAACAGGATGGGTGGAAATGGTTGAGGAAAGTAGGGGAAGTGACGTAGAAATTTAGTAAAAGCACTGAGTGCTGAACGAAACAAAGGGAATGCCCTGCTTTTGGATGAACCAAATTTCAATTTCAAAATTCCTGCATTAAAACTCTCCAATCAAGCCTGTAGTATCAAGCTTACAGTAGTCGTTCATACGTCTCTACCACTTGTCCCATATTTTCACTTAGATAAAAGCCGATCGGATGAGTCAGAAAGAGATAAAAGGATACATGTAGGAGGTATGAAGGAGTATTCATAACTCCATGATTTCTGCATTTGTAGTTATCAGAACTCGTACAAACAAAAAAAGACTGGATACTATTTTAAATGAATAATCGGCGTTCCCATTACTTGCCTCAGGGCGATTCCAATTTTATCGTGTTTCTCGTCCGACTTTAAATTAAGTTAAAAACTCTTTCAGGAGTTACATTGCCTCCCTTTGTTTACGGCAGTTTTAGAACAAATTACAAAGCAATCATAGAAGGCACCAAGTGGGTTGGACGAACGGTCAGTAAGCAGGTAAAACAGAAAAAAAATTAAAAAATGAGTAAGTGCACAAGCTATACGTTAGAAGAAGAATGGGATACAAAGTCGGTAAACAGGTTAGACCGAGGGAGAATAGGAAGTAAAGTAGCCGCAAACAGGCAAAAAAAAGAGGGAGAGTGGGACGTTGAAAGATCGATAGAGCATATAGGTTAAACAGAAGGAAAATCGGACCATGAGTCAGAACACAAAGTCGAGCCAAAACAACTGGGATACAGCATCTATAGATTGATAGGTTTAATTTCAAAGGATGCATTACATAGTGATGTTTAATGTGAATGTGACTGAACACATAACGAAAACGCACCCAGTAACTCAACGCACCCATGCGCAACGACACGTTATAACTTCGTACCCATAAGTTTCGTCCATACTAATTCCATCTTGAATATTTTCCATTATTTTCCTTTTTTCCAACCAGACATAATTGAGAAAGATATTGTGGTTAACTCACGTCTACTATCGCTGATTGAGAACAGGAGTCAGAAGAAAGGGGCAGTTTATGACCCGAGCCAGCGATACAGTTACCGCTGGCCAGAAGCAAAGGACGCAAATCACAAGAAAATTATACGCGTGCCTTACATTTTCCGAACAGGATTTTTCAGCGGATTACGTAAGTACTTCAGTGGAACCTCTATAAATAGATAGGATCGTGATATATTAACGTTTAGGGACGGACCAGTTTGTCTCGTTGGGGAGGTGGGGGAGGGGAGTGAAAGAATTTTAATTTTGTAAAAGTAAAATTTGCAGGGCCACCAAAGACAGAAAAAAGTCTTGCACGCTGAAATCCTATAAAGAGAATGTATGGAATGGGCTGAAGCTTGACTGGAAAAAAAATTGCAGAGAAATCATTCTTCCACTCCCCCCCCACCACGAGATCAACTGGTCTATCCCTTACAGCTCGTCTTAGATATACCTTAGCTCTAATTTCATGATTTAAGCCACACATAGAAATAAGAACAACTTAAGATCAATTTTTTGAGGCTCAAATCGCCGAAAAATTAAGAACGAGCCCTGGCCGAATTTACTGGTTCTTATAAGAAAAGCGTGTTCTTCTTTCGAATATGTTATATTGAATTTTTGACCTTGCGTGTTGACTTCCTCGAGCAGCCGCTAAAACCATAAGTGAGGTCAAGAGAGGCATTGCTGACTTCAATAAGAGAACCTGCATCAGATTTGTGGACAAGGAAAAGAATGACAGGGATTTCATTGAGATTTTTCCCGGCAAAGGGTAGGCAAGCAAATTAACTTGAGTAGAAATTACATCACTGAAAGTGCATATTTTGTAAATTATACAAAAAGGGTAGGGACGTTATCGTTATTATCTGTATCATCATCACCATCATCATCATCGTCATCATCATCATCATCATCACTATCATCCGTACATTACCGTCGTTATTTTATTATCATCTCTATCAACAACAACAACAATAACAATTTTATTTCCACTTTAAAAGTGCTCTACATAATTAAAAAGAAGTAAATTTAAGTTATAGTGGTTGGACACCCGAAATAACTGTAAAAGCTAAACTAGTCGGCTGCCAATTTTATTTTGAAATTATAGTGAATCGAGGAAGGGGAAAAGGGGACAGATTTGTTGAAATAGAAAAAAAAGATAGAATTGTTACACCAGTCTAAGGCCACTTGTCTTGATCAGCCCTTATGGTTAAATACAAGTGGCCTACACTCATCAAACTGTAAATTTCTTATTTCTATAATTGTCCTATATTTCCTGCGATTAATGAGTATAAAAAGTTGTTGTTATTGTTGTCTGCCATAATAATCATCATCATTGTTACCTTTATCATTGTTTTTATCATTGTAGTACCTTGTATTATCATCCGTTTCATTGTCATAATTAACATTGTAGGTGTATCATCGTTATAACTGCAGTGGGATGCTAGGCAATATCAATATGATAAAATTGGGATCCTCTATGTGATTGATCACTGTGGTATTTTCATTATTATTAGTTGTTGGTCTGAGGTTGGAAGGCAACTTGGTATTCAGCAGATATCATTAGGAGCCGGCTGCGAGTACAAGGGTCACGTGATACACGAATTCATGCATGCATTGGGATTTTTACACGAACAGAGTAGATTGGATCGCGACAGTTACGTCACTGTGCACTGGAATAAACTACTGCCTGGTATGTATGTGTTAATTGGGTTAGTATAGGTAATCACATGGTTCCTCGTGAAATTTAGAATTAACTTCACAACTGTTTTAAATTTTTCCCAACATTGCTCGAGTTGCTTCGCGATGAGGCAACTTTCAAAAAAAAATTAAAACACTTAATAAAATTTATCCCAAATTTTACGAAGAACCTGATTACATCTTTGATATCGAGGGCAAAATTCTTCATTTTTTGCAGTACCGACACGAGAAGGTGTAGCCTAGTTTATTTTACTTATCCCAATCTCTGGAAACATTCGAAAATCTTCAAAAACGGTTTGAAAAATTCTAAGGCATTTTTATGATTTTGAAAATTTTCGGAAAAACTCGGAGATATTCGAAAATGTTTGCAAATCTTCGCAAAATTTAGGACTTTTTAAAATCTTTGGAAAAGTTCTGAAGTATAACAGCGCCCAATAAGCGCCGAACAATTTTGCCCTAAATTAAGAAAAAATGTACCCGTTGGTATCCAATCCAATCGAAGTAATTTTGCCCTCATTGTTATGAGCTTTATCTTTACCCTTACTTTTTCTCCAAAGCTTTTTAAAGGCAAATTCATTCATTCATACATGCAGCTTTATCCGAGGGTTTAAATTTAAGCTCGTAATATTAATTATCACTTGCATTTTATTCCAGTCCCCACACCTAATCTCGTCCTAGCTCTTGATCCGGGTTTATGAGGCTCCTGTCGTGTTTGGAAGGGGAGGGGTGGGATATGCTCAAACGATAAAAGTCTTGGTAGAGCTGAACCACTCGCTTATCGGCAATACAAGCTTGGGTTGCAAACCTTTTTTTTTGTCTGATTTCAAATTTTGAACGTTGGACTTTTCAAAATTGCAGATTCCTTCTTATGACTTATGTGTGTATTAAACATGAAAAATACATGCACCTTCTCCAAACTAGAGATTGTTTCTTCCATTCCACTCCTTTGTTCTATGACATTATACATAATAGTCAACTACTATACATGACTAGCTGGAATTATCTCCTATATTACTGTTTAGCAAAACATAATGCAGTACCACTTCAGCAGCTCAGCCTTGTTGCAAAAAGAAGTTGAATATAATTTGGTTGTTCTCCAACCCAGAATGCATGGCCGAAGCTTTTGAATGGCCTTCATTGCATTTTGTGGTACAACTTTTATTTTGTTAGGTAAGAAGAAAGAGTTCCAGAAGTACACTCAGAACACGTTTGGTTTACCTTACGATTTCATCTCAACTATGCACTTCAGCAACACGGATTACGCGAAGAACAAAGAGCATTCAATCACTGCAAACAACGACCCAAGTCGAACACTAGGAAACAACAACGATTTCTCAGCTTTGGATATTATTCGTATTAACATGTATTACAACTGTCCCCAGCTTAAAACAGATCGTAAGTGAATACGAATACACATACATCAATAGTAGAAATAATAATTTATAATAATAATAATAACAATAATAATAATAATAATAATAATAATAATAATAA
>JAOBRD020737671.1:0-14166 GCA_027575215.2 Hydrozoanthus sils
CCCTTTGAAAAAATCCTGGCTACGCCCCTGAATGTGTTCAATTTTTGCGATAAATTGAGGATCTCTTTTAGGGAAGAAGTCAAAACAATGGTTCTATTAAGGAACCCAATTTTGTCGGGAGAGGTGGTGGGTGGCGGCATTAGTTTTTATTGTATTATGAAATCCTCTCTTCACAAGGAAGGCGTTGGTGCAAGCACTTTATCAATATCTATTTTATTGAACACGATATGTTCTCCTGAAATTCAGCCTTTTTGCAAAAAAATTGGTGGGAGGCGGCACATAATACACCATCCCCCTAAATTGGGTTCCTAGGAAGTACCATTGTTTTGACCTTTTCCCTAATAGAATAATTAACAATTATCCCCCGAAGTGGAACCAATCAGAGCGCGCCAAAAGTGCTATTCACCTGCTAGTTTAATACTAATACTAAGTATAACAGTTTAATTCCAATTTCATTCCAAACAACAACCTGTAAATTTTGTGTTGCTCTACACGATCTATTTCAAGTTAGGCAAACTTTCGAGCTAAAAGGAAAAGAAAATGCCAAATATAAGAAAAGCCTTTATTTTTTCAAGATATCACAACTTTAATTGTGAAAGCTCTTTGTTTATAAATAAAACCAATAACTGCCGTGTGTCCACAATTAGAAGGGATTGTATTATTTGTCAAAAGGAGCCAATCACAGCGCGTGTACTATCGTGGCTATACAGTAAAGTTTCTGTAAATTTTGTTAAATCCACTTGTGCTTTATGAACTTGTGCGATATCTAAATTGATGGAGTGTAAATATTGTGATAGGCGTGAAAAAACTGTTTGAATCTCCTTCTAAACGTATGTGTTTTTGATTACGACGTTTCGTCCGAAACCCTCGGACCTCATCAGGTGTGTGACAAGTCATGCGACACGCGTGACTTATCACAAGAGAGACGCCGTCGTATGTTGCCAAGCAACCTATCATACGCGTGTGAAATCTGGAAATGTAAGCCCCTCCTCTTGTTAAGCTTTGGTGCTTTACCCTTTACGAATGAAAATGGCTTCTTTCATCTCTCTCTCGAGCCACCGTTCTTCTTGGTCCAAAATAATGACCTCTTGGGAAATTTTGTGCCCTGTTATTTTGGCATGGGTGTACACGGCCGCAGTTTTGAGCTTCGTAGTACGCAGGTTTGGTTGCTGCGCAAAACGTTGGTCAATGGCTTGCTGATGTATGGTTTAATTACAGTCTGCATCCGCGCATTTTATGCCATAGACAACAGGTTGATTGGCAACATAATGCGTCGTAACCAAAAAAATAATCATACGTCCTAGAAAGAGATTCAAACAGTTTTTTTATACTTGATAGTACTAGATGAGCAAGCTTCACAGTTAATTGTGGGCCCGGTTGTTCAAAGCTTGGTTAAGCATAATTTCAAGCAAAGAAAACTTCTCGTATTAACTATTGGAAACCACATGTTAATAGCAGAAAGATAACAAGGGATGGAAATTTGATCGCTAAAGAGCCGAAAGGTAGGCGAAAAAGAGTGTGATTACATTTAAGTCACTTTGTGTTGGTTTCTTCGTTTTAACATATTTCCTAGAGACGCCAAAGACAAAAGATGAATGAAGCGACCATGTTCGTGCCCTAAACAAAAAAAAAATCATCAATTTTTTTTGTTCAAATAATCAACATGGCCGCTATGACGTCAGGTGAAAACAAAGAATTTGTACTGAACAGAGACATAAGTCAAAACTGCAAAAAAAAAGTCAAGGTTTCAAGTTTAATACATCGTTCGTGTGCTTTCGGTCAGTCAAACAGTTTTCCTTCGACTTGAGTTTTGTTGTTTCAGAATAACACGGTTTCAACTTTGAACAAAAAGTTTTATTGCGTGTGCCTTGCCATGTGAGAGATGCGAGGCAATTTTTTTGAGTCATGATATCTTTCCCGAGAACGATACTGCCATTTCTTGTCTAAGGAAATATTTACGGATTTTATAAAATGCTGTTTAGGTTTTCCAGAAAAAAACTTGTTAATTCAAAAATTATCGATCAAATCAATCTCTGCAAAGTTGAAAACAAAAAAGTATTAATTGGGCTTTGATGTACAACCAGGCCATATTGAAGACCGTCTAAAATGGTCGAAATATAGGTGTTGTTATCTCCTTTTTGTGGTTTACCATAACTTACTCAAAGAACCCATCTTGACCACTGGTTACTCGCATTTCTAAAACTAAGAATGTAACTATACTTGTTATATACCTAGACTTTCACTCAACAAAATAAGCACTGTGATTGGTTGATTCTTGGTCACGTGCCACTGACCAAATTCGAATGTATCCCGACCGGGATACAATTGCGCAAATGTTGCCCGAGCGCCGAATAATTCACCATGTGCTATATGAGTGTTCAATGTGTAGCCCCTCGGGAAACAAGTTAGTTTTTTCCGCTCGAGTCTTAATGTTTCCTCAATTACGTCTCGGGAAACTCCGGGAAGACAAAACTAGCTGTTGCCCCAAGGACGGTACATTAAGTGTAAAACATACTTACTGGGACTTTGTAATAAGCAGCCGCTCCTTCCTTCTGTTTGCTCATTACTTCTTCGACGTTTTCTACTTCTACAGCATTTGATAATCTGAAATGATAGTTCTGTCTCAGGAAACGTCTACTCAATGACTTTACTATGGTATTTCGAGGCAACGGTTGCCATGATACATGAGTATTAGCGCATCGTTAAACATAAAGTACAAAAATCATACGATGATATCACTATTTTAAACACTTTAATTCAATAGTTTGAGAAGTTTGCGTTAAATGCTTTTAAACTTTAGTCAGCTTTAGTTTAAAAACAAAAAGTTGCTACTCGAGAATTGGCGACTTGAAGAAACAAAAGGTTGCGAGGTAACTCATATTTTTGTTAGCAAACACAATGACAACCACAATGATATTGACAATAACACTAACGCTGACGATAATAATGATAATGACAATGTTAGCAACGATGACATTGACAATGATAAATTGCAATGACAGTAAAAAACATTGACAATAGCAATTATAGTGGTAATGTTGTTGACAACAACAACAGCAATAACAAAGCTAATAGCTGAAAAAGACAATGAAACTAACAATGAGAAAGACAAAGACAGTTGACAGCTAACGTTGACAACAACGATGACATTGACAATAACAATTGTAATGACAGTCAAAATAACGTTGACAATGGCAATAACAATGACAATGATGTTGACAATAACAACGGCAATAACACAGCCAATAACTGAAAATAACAAAATAATTGAAAATGTTGTAAGGCTCATTGCTGTAAGTATGTAAGCTAAAGAGTAACTAGCATGAGCGGAATTTATTAAATTTGGAATGTGACATTGTGTGTCCTTATGAATATATTGATTAATAACAACTTCATCCCTAGAGTTTGAAATTTGTTCAAACACTCAAACGAGTGCTTTATTGGGTTTCAAGACTCATCCACCTGACCAAATCTGGCCTCCTGATTGGTCTTAAATCGCATGAATAATTAATGACTTTGAGAAGTTAAAGATCAAAGCTCAGAAAAGATTTTTTTAAAAAACCAAGCAATCCAGCCCGAGCCTCAGCTTGTTCTTAAATTGTTTTGGCCAATCTGAGCCCCGTTTTTCTTATAAAGTTGCATGCTCTTATAAAATAAACGTGAATATTAACATGACTGTTGGTAGAGCTTGTTCCGGAATCGCTTAAACTACGTCAAAGTGTTTATACGTAAAACGCCTTAAATATTCGTATTGCTTAAACATAAATCTTGTAACAACGACAGATAATATATATATATATAAGCAATACAAACCTGTTTGTTATCGGCTTCTGTCTTGAGGGAATTCGCTCTGTTTTAATTGTTTGTTATTTGTGCAGTTTAACTCTATCGAGATGGGCATTGTGTCCTAGTAGTCCTGTGAATTTGATTTTGAACAAAAATCTTGATTATAAATTCAAAAAGTAGACACACCATGATCGCCAACCCGGAAATTTCGCTTTTATCCGTCAACGTTTTGCATGAGTAATATTTGCTTAAACATAAATCATGTTTGTTAATAACGACAGATAATATATAAGCAATATGAACCTGTTTATTATCGGTTCCCCTGTCTTGAGGCAATTAGCTCTTTTTGATTAATCGTTTTTTATTTATGGAGCTTAACTCTATCGAGATGGGCATCAACTGTGTGTTAGTAGTCCCGCGAATTCTATTCAGAACAAAATAATATGAATTCCGAAAGAAAACATACCGTGGATTAACAACCCGGAAATTTCGCGTTTCGGGTGAATACTTGCGCGCAATATTCAAGGGTTATAGTTTTTCATTTAGTTTAATCTACAACTTGTTTTAAATGTTGATAAACTCTGTTTTGACAGCTTGTTACTTCGGTTAACTTTTGGTGAATCATGAAATTGCTTCAACTCCACATAACCTGGGTCCAGCTGTCGGTCAGAGGCCGATTAGCCTTTACCAAGGGTTCAGCTTTTGACCAGCGTTCTTGTTTATAACTGTACAGGCACTAGTTTGAGCTGTAGCTTTGTTTTCCATGGAAAATCTAAACAGTGTTTCAATAGAATAGTAAACCTCTCCTTAGGAAAGAAATTACTGTTTGAATTTTGGCTTAACCCAGGGTTAAAGTTAACCAGCCTTTGACCAACAGGCCTTGAACCGTTATAACACCGGATTAATTATACGACTAACTTAGTTTTTTTTTTATTGGTGTTATTCACATAGAGTGTTACATGTTGAAATTTATACGGCCATTACATTACAGTTCAACAATTACAAAAGATAGCACCAAATTACGATATTATTTTGTTTATACATATTTAGATACGTGCGTTATGTGTTCGAGGTCTAAGGATTGTTACGTATCTTGGACCATTTTAAATGGAAATTCTCTTCATTGCTGTTTTTTTTGCAATGTATTTCTCAATTTGGTGTATGTAATCGACTTCGTGTTTAAAGGCATTGTATATTGGAATTTTTTCTTGCTGTTTTGATTTGTAGATAAACTGTTTTCCCAGAATAATAACATGATTGACAACAGTGGGACAATCTTTTCTGGTATCTCCTATAAATACTCTTTTTAAAGACAATGATTCTTTGTAAATGTTTTTTTGATAAAAGAAGTTTGACTAACTTAGTTGCTTTATATCAATAGAACGCTGTTTGAAAGTGTATCATTACGACTTGCGGGAATTAAACCCTAGGACAAACAGGAACAATCGAAGGTGTGACTTGCAGTCGCTGGATCAATATGAACTCGTTTTGAAAACCTATTGTTAAGAGGCTGCGCAACCGCTAAACTGATAAAAATAAATCTAAACCTCATGAGGAATTACATGCGATTAAAAATCTTGCCAAAAAGCTACGTTCCAGCTTCTCTAAGGAATCCTTCATCAGGGTGATAAAGATATCGATGATGAAGATGATAATAGTGATGTTCATGAAGACAAAAATGATGATAGAATTGATGATAATGTTTGAGATAAAGATCCGCTTCGCCTCGTGCTATTCTAACACTTCTGTCGAGATCTCCCAACTTCCGCTTGCATCCATAACACGATAGGCACACGAATGAACCATGAACTTTTCTCAATTAATGACTACGTATGACACGTTCTAACTTGTCTGAACTTATGTTTTGTAGTTTGTCAACTTCTAGTCTTGTCGCAATTTTGCTACTGAACTTCTATCACAAGCCTAGCTCTCGTGTTATGTTAAAATTGAAAGCGTTACCCTTATCCACATGTGCAGACGAACCATCTGTTTCTAAAACTGTTTGTTAACAATAAAAACTGCGTACTTACTGAACAGAAATGGGTTTGACGTACGAATTCGTTACACAGCCAAGAGCGCGTCGCCGTAAACCAGCTGGTTCGAATAGAAAGCTGAACGGCTTGCCGACTGTTATTACCACGCCAGTCACAGATGAACAGTCTTAATTACGACTTGACATCGATTCTGTCTCTGATTGGAAGAGAAGATAAGGGAGCTTTTCCTCGTCGTCTCGTGATGATCTAAATCCGGTTGTGTATATTTATATATAACCAGATGCTACCACAGGTAAAAATAATGCTGTCGAGCTATATTAAGATACCCATGATGTCATTTAGAAATGTACTGTTAATGACCTTCACCCCTTTCAGTTCCAGCCAATTATCATCTAGCTTCTTATATAAAACAGGACATTTGATACTGAGAAAATGATAACTTATCAAACACGGAGAATTACTTTTTGAATGAAAAATAAGGAGTCTAGTTTTGAGAATGTACCTCAAATGTACGCATTTTTTAAATATCAAAAATATGACTATGACATTATTTAACAAAAATCAAACAAGAAATTTGATATCTGCTCCAACTACGCCACCCCCCACTACTTTTTCAGAGCTCAACTTATCAAAACCTGATTTAGGGGTATTGGTCTTTTTTGTATTATGGACTCCTCTTTCCACAAGGAAAGCGTTGGTGCAAGCACTTTATCAATATCTATTTTATTGAACAAGATATTTGCTCCTGAAATTCAGTCCTTTTGAAAAATGTTATTTCTGGCGATTGAGTGAATGGAATGAGCGAATAAGACAGAAATAGATATTTCTGCGGCATGGAACCAGCAGGAACTGGGTTCCAGTCCAGTACCGAGGAGTATATAAGGCCATGATAGTACGTGTGGAGTCACTCTAGGTCGCTCCAGCTACTCGTGATCAATTTACAGAAGACTCCATGGCAAATCCTGTAGCCCTTGAAGAAGAACATATTCAATTAATAGTTCAATCTTCTCTCGAAAAGAATAACGCAACATTATTAGCATGCACGAAGTCGGCAACTAGATAAAGGAGCACAAGGAGTTAAAGGTGTAGTAAATTCCAAAGATATTGTGTTTGTGGTGATTCTGATAGCAGAGATTTAGATTCGTCAATTATGTTAGAAGAAAACGCAATGAGAAAATTTGAATATGTAGAGTGGGCTGGTTGTGTATCTGTGAGGGGAAGGTTGTTTAAACAAGTAAGGAGTGGGAGATAATTGGAGTGTCGAATTTTATTCTAGAAGTAATTTCAAAAAGCTACAAAATTTCTTTTATTACTTTACCTCCGCCCAAATACAGCCCTAACAATGGTACGGCTTTGAAAGAAAGAAAATTTGTAAGCGAAGCAGTTAGAGCTCAGTTATGAGCCTTGTAACGAAATAGCGTTATTGTAAACCCACTTTCTGTTTATGTTCAGTCCTCAGGCAAAAAGCGTCTGATTTTAGATTTACGGCATGTAAATTCCTACGTTTACAAACAAAGATTTAAGTGTGAGGACATGCAAACTGCCCTGCAAATATTCTCTCAGGGTTCTTTTTTTGTTCAATTTTGACCTTGAATCACGATATCAATGTCTTGTTGAGAAATTTCAGGAGCACAGAAAATACCTTTCGTTCTGCTCGGACTTTGGTGACGGAGCGAATAGATATTATTCCTTCTGTGTTTTACCGTTTGAGTTGTCGTCAGCTCCTTATTATTTACAAAGTTGTTAAGGACAGTTTTAAAGTTTTGGAGGTCCAAAGGTATTGATTCCGATAGCTACATTCTTAGATGACGGATTGGGAAGAGCTGTAAATGTGAATTGTCAGCTAAGATCGATAGTTTAAAAGTTTATACCAATTTATTCGATTAGGGTTTGTTATTAATGAAGAGATGTCACACTGGCCGCCGGTCCAGGTTATTGTTTTGCTTGGTTTAGTTTTAATCACAAAGAACGGATCATTATCTGTAAATGATCAAAGATTAACCAAATTGAAATCTTGTTTTGATTCTCTATCCAGTTGTTACTCAAGATTCGTGCATGTTAAAGGGAATTTTTCAAGACTTATGACACGATTTATAAACGTTGTCATCAATGAGAAAGTTTCATGATTCTCTTGTATAAAGTTATTAAAAGAGGCTGTAGAAGAAATTTAACTCTGAAAACAAATTTGAGATTTCGTTAATTAAAGTTCCGGCACGGAAACTAGAATTTAAGCCGACTAAATTGATTTACTCGGATGCTTCATATCATGCTTGTGCAGCTCTTGTTCAGACCCAGTTAATGTATTTTATCAGAACTGGTCAAAATCCGAAAAACTCAAAGACAAAAGCTTTACCTGGAGGGAGTTTAAAACTGTTTTGCTAGCTATTGCGAGCTATAGCGATATGCTACATGACCAGAATATTGCCTGGTTTACGGACAATCAAATTGTTGTGTCAATTGTAAATAAAGGGAGCAAAATTAAGGAGTTACAAGCTCAGGCTGGCCCTTAAGATTTTTAGTTTATGCGTGAAAAATGGTGTTTCATTAGAAATGATATGAATTCCCAGAGATTTAAATAAGGGTGCTGACTCACTTAGCAAAATGATCGATTTTGATGATTATCGTTTGAATGATACAATATTTGATATGTTAGATTTAAAATGGGGTCCACACACGGCGGATAGGTTCGCTTGTCACTATAATGAGAAATTCATGAGATTTATTTCAAGATTTTATTAACCAAGTGTTGAGGCTGTGGATGCATTCCCACAAGGTTGGGAATGTGAGAATGATTGGCTATTGCCACCTGTTTGCTTGATTTCCAGAGTGATCTCTCACAAGAGAACTTGCAAAGCAAGAGGAACCTTTGTGATCCTCATGTGGAAATCGTCTCGGTTTTGGATGTTGTTGTGTAATGACGGAATTAGCTAGAATTCTATGGTGCATGACTGATACCTTCTCCCGAATATAAACAATTTGCTTATAAGTGGGAAAAGCATTTCGCCATGTCCGACACGCTAAGCCAAGCAAATGTATTAGAAAGCTGTGAAAGCATCATACCTGTTCAACTTCCAGCTTAAAAGTTACTTGTGTCACTGAGAGAAGTCCATTTTCGGAGTTGTTTACAGATAACAATACAGTCAACCCCCTTAAAACAGACACCTGTATATAAAACGGACACCAAATCTTGGTCCCTGCCGTGCGCTTTTGCAGAAATTTACTGTACTTTAAGTTTCTGTAAGACGGACACCTCTCTAAAGCGGACAGTTGAGGCCGGTCACAAAGGTATCCGTCGTAGAGAGGTTCCAATCTGACTTGTACAATTGGTGTATTCAACAATTTCGTGTGTGCTTGAATCCCGTTCGTTTAAACTTATCTTCGAAACACCTGCAAATCAATGAATAATAAGTGCTTTTTCAACTGAATAGTGCATGATTAGTCATTGTCAGCCTTGCTGATATTTCGTTTTTGATCATTTACACATTTTCTTGTTTTTCTTGTAAAACATTTTGTAAGCATTGCCGTTGATAATTTGATTAAGTTGTTTCGCTGCGTCGGCCTCGACTTCACTGAAAAACTTTTAACTTTTTTGTTGTTTGAGAGCTAATTAAAACTCCTCTTTACCTGTCAAAATGTCAGATTGATTTTTGCCGCGTCTTCGTTTGAAAGCCAGCTTTGCACTTGGGCGAAAAATAGGAAGAAAAAAATCGGGTCCATAACTTTCTGTACGGAACTCGCACTCGGCTAGTAATATGTATTTACACTGCTATGGAGTAGGACTCAAGATAGATAATTAAGGCTATCAGCGCCGCGGAATGTGACAACTGGTTAGCTGTATAATTATACGTTCCGTAGGATTTTAAGGACGCTGTTATTACGGCACTTTACGAAAGTTGGAAGCTAGGTGCTCGACAGGAAGGTGCATGAATATAAATGATTATTTGTAGACTTCATAGCCATTAATATTTGCTTATTAAACAAGTGTGCACAGGGTGTAAATTTATTACAATAATCATATAAACAGGGTAAACAAAACTAAGAACTTGTATCATAAACAGGGTCAGGGTTTTAAAGCTTGGGCGGCACCCCCCTACCCAAACTTTTGTCAAGTACCCCACCCCCCGGGGCTGCGAGGAGCATGTGCAGAAACCCAGCAAACCACGATTATACCAAAGATGGCACCCTGTAAATTTACCCACAATTCCTATCGCATAAGCGTCTAAAATTGATCATAAAAACGCATAGTAAGAATCTTTTAACCTCATACTTGACACGCACAAGGAAGAGTTTTAGCAAAAGGCCTCACACATGTTTAGGTCAAACAGCCAAAGCTTCGTTTTCGAATCACGCAAGTGTGTATATTTTTATGAATCAAATCCCAAAGCGTTCACAAATTAAAAGAATTCCTTCTAATGGCTGCTAACTCTCAGGCTCATTCTTATCTTAACCCTATTCAGACTTGGCCTTTTCGGAGTTCCTATGACTGGGAAACAGTAACTGTGCATAGATCTATAAACGCTATTGCCATGAAACTCAGAGATTAGATGGAATTTGTCTAGCTACTTTGATTAACGTAATTATTGTACTTTTATGACGTCAAAATGGCGCCATAACATAGAAAATTCACGATTTTTCACATTGAAACTATTGAGTGTTAATGCAAGTTAACACTAAACAAAGAAATTACATCAATAATAAAGTCAACTGAGTCAATGATGTCTTTCTTCTCTAACGAATTGATCTTAATTGAAAAGAGCAAAAACTATTGTCAGTGGCCTATACTAACTGGCTACTTTGAAACATTAATTTATATTTTATTTGACTTCTGAATCAAGTTTCAATGTTCTTCCTAATAAAAAATGTTTTAAACACTGCACAATTTGGCCTCAAGTCAACTATTGGAAAACATTTTAAGTAAAGAAATTACATTGATGACGTCATATTTTTCATATGAGTCCACAACCTCGTACCCAGGCTCATTTCACTCTGGTGTTTGCGTGAAAGGACCCTAGTTGTGGCTGGTCACGTGTCACGCGGAATCCGCGTGGTATAAAAATGCAGACACCAGGGTGGAGTGGCAAAGTACAAATTGTCAAAAGTGTAAATTCAGCTTGAGTTTTTTTTATTTTTGGATTTTCTTTGCAGGAATCACAGCATATAATTAATTTTTGAAGGGTTTTGATTATCAAATGCTTGTATTTTTTTAAACATTCTAGGACACTGTAATAAAATTAAATAGTATTTTAACAAAATTATGTTTTTAAAAAAACAAAACACGAGTCTCCTCTATTTATGTGTTTGACTTAAGTTAATGTCTGAATTCAAAATTTCCCACATTCAATCTCTGTAATTACTAGTCAGTAGTACTTTGTTTGAAAACTAATTAATAAAATTTTGGATTATGCTGATTTTATTTATTCTTGATTTGCTACCCTTCGACTAGCAGATATATTTGTAAAATTCTGAGTATCAACACACTTTTTAGGAAACAATTCACTGTAGTTAAATTTCTCGGATCAAAATGAACTTTTGCTGATTTTAAATGTATACTAAATGTTTTTCCAAAGCTAAGCTACACAGGTTTGTCTGACAAAAAATCAATGCTTCACTTGGCATATTATTGTTGTAATTTGAAAAGATTTTTACATTTTATAATTATTTTATCATTATCAATTTGGTGACTGTCTAAATTTAGAGGGATTTTGGAAAAAATATTTTTACTGATTAGCAAATATTCAAAACTTTTTCCTTCAGAAATTAAGAATTGGTCACATCTAAGCCAAATCTTAACAATGTTTGGTACAAAATTCAGCTGTATAGATTATTATAAAAAATATGGCTGTTTTTGAAATTAGCTGGATTATCTTTTTTAATGAACTAGGGTTTGAAAATAGTGCATGTACACAGAGTCATCATATTTTAAGTAATAAGTACATGTCAACAATTATTTAGCTGAATGATGACTGAAAGAGTGCACATGTTAACTCTTGGGCAAATTAGTCTCTTGGTGTTTTTCAAAAACTCATTCTCTATGTGCCGGAGATGCTTGTGTTAGTGAGAGCAACACAGCTCTGCCTCCCATGAACAGGGTAACCATTAATGTTAAGTGCAGGAGCAGACTGAGAAAAATGAGTTTTTTAAGTTGCAGATACTGAGTTTACACAAGGTGACTGGATATGGTGAGAAGGTTGCTGAAATTGAAAACCACTTTTAAAAGTAACTAACAACATGTGTATAGCGGCAGCAGCTCGGTGCGATGAGTGTGCCGTGAAAACTAAGCGAAACTATGGCTCATAAGTTCCACAAAGTCCTGAGGCTGAGAGTTTTGTGTCAAACCTTTTCACAGCGCTCCTGTACTGTAGAGTGTAGGATGATTGTAATGAAGGCCCTAAGTTGCTTCTAAGTTTTACAGCAATGTGAAAAACTCTTGATGAGATGTAAGTAGTGTAACTTGGATCTTAATCCGAACTCGTCGAATTTCTGTGAGCCTAAGAGTCATTTAGAAATACGACAGGGCAAAAAAGGCTAATGTCACGTGATCTTGTGATGTAAGACTTGTGACGTAAACTATTAAAAAAGGGTGATAAAAGACTAATGAAAAACTATTAACTAAATAAAACAAATGGCATGTGGGTGCCGTTACAATGTACTTCCCCTTGGGTAGAATAATAACAATCAGCATCTCTGTTATTTTTCAGTTTTCCATTTCTTCGCTACCATATCTTTTTCTTTTGATTGTTTGGTTTTTATTTTGCTTGTTTGATTAATAGTTAGACTTGTATTAAAAGCATCAGCTAGAGAGGATATGTTGTCAAGTAAGGGTTTTGTGTAGTAGGGGCAAACCTTTCCATTTGTAGCTACTGGCACTCTTTGTCAGTGATGTACTTATCTTAGACACAACAGAAGTTCATTTATATTATGTTTCCTAAGTCTTAAGATTAAGTTTTGTGGTCTTTCATTTGGGAATTTAAATTAACTGAGACACTTCTAGATATAAAAAGTGTAACGTGTCATATAGCAGTTGTTTATAATTTCTTTCTCAGTGGAAAATAATGCTCACGTAGCCTATTTTAGTTTTTCTTTTGGGAATGGCAAGCCTGAAGCTGTATACCAGAGCATGATCTTGCTTGGATGATTTTATCACTTGAAATTGATGAACGATTAGGTTCATTACTGACCATTTTTTCTATTTCATAGTAACCTGGTACATTGATCTGTTATTCATTCAATTATCATTTAGTTGTATTACCTATTGTGTATATAACGGTGTATTTCTGTCAAAAATGTGAAAAAGACAAGAATTAAGAAATAAATGCTTTCGATGCCCTGCAGCTGGGCCTTCGTGGTTAACATTTTGTTTGCCAACTGTTAGCATTTATTGCACCTCCTAGAACCAGGTTTTTATGATTTGAACTACAATTATCCAAGTAGGTAAAGCAAAGAATACAAGCCATTTGATAGGAACATCGATCTATTGAGTATTGTTTTCACGCAAAATTGGTTTCTACGTCTCTAGCAAATCCACGATCCTAACGGAATATTTTCAGCTCTTTACTTTTTCCTATCTACTTTACGAAGCTGGTAATCACGGGCTGCAGCTTTTCTAGTTTGGCCTTTTTTTTCACACAGGTCTTGTGGGGTGTCACGTAAAGTAAACAGTAACAAAACGCACCAACACGCGTACTAAAATTACCGAGAACGTTTTTAGTAATTAAATTACGCTTGGTGTACCCCAGGGAAGCATTTTAGGACCCTTACTGTTTAAAATTTAACGCTGTAGAAACTAGCTTAATTCTATATGCAGACGACGCTGTACTTGTTTTTCCTGCAGCAACACCTAATAAACTTCAATCAGCCCTACAACGTGAATTTAGTTTAATGTCAGATTGGTACTTGGACAACCGATTGACAATTAATGTCAATAAAACCAAGCTGATGCTTGCTGGTAGTAAAACCATGCTTTCTCGCTTTGAAGACTTCCAACTTCAATCTGAGGGCGGTGCGGCCATTGAACGGGTGATGTCCTTCAAGTACTTGGGAGTAACAGCAGATGATAAATGGAGCTGGAAAGTGCACTTACGAAGCTTGTCTCGCAAGCTTGGACACCGTCTCACGGTGTTTAACTGAATTCGTCATGTGCTGGACAGAAGAACTTGTATTGCTTATTTTAACGGCCTTGTACTGCCACATCTCGACTACGCCCATATTGTGTGGGGGGACCAACCTGGTTTAAAAGCTGAAATGGATCAACTTTAGGCCTTCCTTATTATTATTAATATTATTATCATTATTTTATTTATTTATTTTACTTTATCTCAAAATGTTTTTTAAAACCACATGAAACTCTATAAAAACATTTAAAACCAGCATTTTAGATAAGTACTTG